>CABHPP010146311.1:0-46822 GCA_902168425.1 Peromyscus attwateri
GAGTAGTTTTCCAAACCTGTAACACAGGTGAACTTGGATAATTTTAGCAGCAACTACTACTCATTTCATGCCTCGCCACACTGCCCAACATTTTCTGCATGCCAATATAAAACAGCTTGTTCTGTGCTGACTTCAATCTCTCCCACACAAATGCCTTTAAAACTTGTGTCCTTCCCCCTCTTTTTCTCAGTACTCTAATACCTGACCAGCTCCCCACTACCCCAGTCCATATGGATGGACATTTCCCATAAGCTTCCTTATTCCTTTCTTCTCAGCTTTCATCTCATCATTCTACCTGTGTAAAATGCATCCCTTCCTTAAGACGATCTTTAAAAATGTATCTAGAATAGCATTAAAGGTAAAATATCTACCCACAGGAAGGCTTTCTAATCAGCATCATTTCACTGTTGATTCATGTGTTTTTTTCACCTGACTACTTGAAGAGTAAAATGAGTTATGCTTATAGGATATATACTGTATTAGACATTGTGGTGTACAAAGACATATTTCAAATATGGGTAAGAATGCAAGCATAGTTTTTCTTAAGGGAGTCGGAGGAAACTCCATTTGAGTGACTTCTATACTGGGAGAAAAATGGACAGCTGAGAAAAATATAAGGAGAACACTGGAGACAGAGAGCTAGGTTTTATAAAGTTGCAGATCAAGGTGAGAAAAAATCTCTGTTCCAAATCAACAAGATAGTCAGTGTTAGAAAAGAGTTTGAAATGCAATATGGGAAATCAACTGAGCAAAGCAGTAACCTCTTAGGAATTTAGGGCATCATGCTAAGGTTATTGAGAAGGTTTCTATTTCTTAAGTAGGCAAGGGCTGTATTTACCTTCATGAAGATAATTCTAATCACCACTGGGGATAACAGATAGAAGCAAAGAGCAATATTAAAGACAGGAAGACCAAATAAGCCAATTGTAAGAGTTTGAACAAAAAAGGTGACTTCAACATAGAAACGGCAGACAGAGATTGAGAGAAAAGAAACATCCAAAGGCATTAAGCAAGTCAAATTTGACGTTAGGTAGAGGTAAATGATTAAGTCTGGGACGTAGTTCCTGAGAAACTGGGGAGATAATAGCAGCTTATGATTAACTAGAATGAATAGAATTTTTTTTCCCCTAGGGAGGTGGAGAGTTTTAAGATTTTTAATAGATAATGTGCAGACTTCACTCTATTGGTGAAACACTAAGGGAGAAATGTTTGGCAAATGGCTAGTATGTGAACCAAGGACTCCCAGGGTTAATATTGAATTCATAAAGGGACACTTCTCCCCCAAGCACACAACCCTCTGTGCAAGGAGTAATGACTGGCATTGATCATCAACTCCATGAACATTGTCTCTAACTCAGCTTTTAGACAGTGATATTTCCCTTTTACTCTCTTCTAAGTGTGTTCTCAGAACTTATTCCTCCTTTGCTTTCATTGTAACAGTTGCTTTACAGCAAACTATTAAAAGTATGGTCACATCAAATAATGCATGAGAGAACTGGAAACTACCATTTACAAAGGGAAACAGCATCTAGAGAACACTCAACCTCTGCTGAAGACTCAAGAGTAGGAACTGACTGCAGGCAACATCTGGCGGTTACCCCTATTATTTGTTGGTTCTTGGGATGAGTTGACTGGAAAGTCATGTGTGACTGTTGCCCAGAACACCACAAGCAGACACATGGGAACTCAGCCTTCTCAATGCACAGAACGACACTGTGTTTCCAGCATGAGCGCTACAGGGAAATGGCCTTGTGTGACCAAACTGCAGAAGCCACATTAGTGCCTTTCCTGAGATGTTGAAGTAGGATGGAGAGTCAGGTGTATACTATGACTTGACAAGGAGGGACAACATCATGAAACACAGAAGACTTGGGACTAGCTGCCATGGTAATGGTTATATCTACTGCAGGAATGGAAGGGATTTATTTAATATTTCTAGTTCTCTAGAAAAAACTTCTAAGGAAGTATTAATGATTGGGAACATTAATAGGCAACTTGCTATATACTTACTTATCTTAGTGACGCTTATAAACACTACAGCGCTGTACTTATCCATTTTTAATTAATGGATATTCTCTCTGAGCTCTTGACAACAGCACAAAATAACATTTGTTGCTACTTTTTCAAATGATAAATTGAGTTGCTACAAATTTTCATTAGGGTTATTATTAATATCTCCTATTACTGCAAGCTCCTAAGTACTTCATTTATAACACCACTGGTGGTTCTTCACTTACATTTTATCAGGCTGCCTGGCTGGAAAGATAGAATATTTGATATGCGATAGAGATAAATGATGGCAGAAAAATGAATTCTGAATGTTGCTAGCAAAACCACAATTCGCTTTGCATACTTGAAACTCTAGAACTGGTAACACTTAATCATCAACTGACCACTTTTTTTATACTTTTCCTGTCTGCCCAACTGAGAAGAAAATAGTAAGTCAGCTTTTGCATTGGAAATCTCTGTTAAAACCCCTTTCTTTTCTAAGTTGGATGTTTTACTCTCTCTCTCTCTCTCTCTCTCTCTCTCTCTCTCTCTCTCTCTCTCTCACACACACACACACACACACACACATGCACTTTCACACTCATTAACTTACACATAGTCATGCATCTGTAAATACACATATTTTTAAAAATTATCTGAATTCTTTTACTTCTACATCTGTTATTAGAAGAGCATCCTATATTCTTGTCATCTTAATATTTTATTACCTTTATTAACAAGGTCTTTGAGAATTTTATTACTACTAATGGAAACAACTACTTATATTAATCAATAATCTACTTAGGAATATCCTTAGTTGTAAAGAGCACAACAACTCTTGTGTGTAGGGTAATTTCCAGTTTACTTATGGGGCCAAGTGATTCATGGACAGTTCATGATCGGAACAACAAAAAGATAGCATGACCCATGACTAATTTAATAATTTTTTTTCATTTTATATTTTCTGAGCTTTTCTGTGGTGTGATTATAGGAAGAAATGGAAAACTAAATTTCTAAAATAAAATTGTCAAGTTATATTATTATTCATGAAAAACCATTATGTTTGTTTATTTATGAAAGTATTGCATATCTGTTGTAGAAAATTTGGAAAACAAAGAAATGAAGCTAAAATCACAATGCTATCCTAGTTTGAAATAAGCTACTCCTCCTATTTCAATGGATCTTTTTCTAGTCCTGTATGCACGTGTGTGTTTCTGTGTTACAACACTGCACTCCTAGCGTAGTGCTAGTCAAGAACTCAGGAGTACCTGAGCTCACTTCTTCACACCATCCCTTACCGCACTGGAGTGGTTAAAAAGCTTTTCAAAGAGCCATGTTTTAGAGTCTCTTGTAGCGTCAAGTTTGGGTGTCGGTCAGTTTAAGTTGTTAGCGAGCTGTGGGGAGGTGGCTGGACTATTTCACTGCTGTTGCTCCTGATGCTCCCAGAAGATGTTTTTGCTGCCTGGTACTTCAGTTTCAAGGTTTCGCCTCACCAGTATTCTCTAAGTTTAGAGGCAGATGCAACTTCCTGATCCACGGGGGTCAAAGATTCTGGTGAGGAACTCTGTAAGGTAGAAGTAGAATATCTTAGTTGTGACAAGAGGGGTTTTTTTTTTTTTTTTTTTTTTTTTTTTTTTTTTTTGTCAAGGAGGTTTGACCATGATTAATTAAACTAACACTGTTGTGCTGTGTTTTAATTAGGCAAAAGCAACAAGCCTGATGTTCCACTTCATTTCTTCTGTTTATAGTTTTAAGTTCGGTGCCCATATTATTGCTTAGGAGACACTTTCTTTATACTTTATGGCTTTGTTATCCCACACATCTCGTTCTCTTTTATATTCAGTTGAAAAAAAAAAGACAGATTTTGTGGGAAGTACATATGCTCCTTAAAATCCTCAGTCCCTAAATGACATATGTCACTTATGATCATATCTCACTGATGAGGCTGGGTTGCATGACTGCTCATATTTGCACAGAGGTTGGGAAATGTGGTGATTGTCTTGCCAGCCAGTCATTTCCCACTCACAAACGCTGTATCAAAGAAAGGCATGTGAGGTGTGTACATGTCAGGATGCTTTATTGTGAGAATCCCAAACCACAAGAACTAGTTAATGATCTCTCAGAATACATTTGAAACACCTATTTCCTTATATTAGATTTATTTTTACTTTAAGTAGGTAGCTAGTTTATTTATTTCTCCAGCAGTTGCATATGTTATATGAATAGTTTTGCATCTTTATCTGAATATTTTATCAACTCAATTTCTGATATCATTAAAATCTGCCTTTCAGAAACCTCACAAATTCTACTTCTATGATTTGCAGTTCCCTATATTTGGAGAATGGAGACTTGGGATTCTCTTTTCCTTTTCTTCTATTATGAATATATGTTCTACCTAGATTTAAGCAGGGCATAGTAATTTAAAAATTCTGGCAGAATGTGTCCAGATACAGTTTTCTTTGGAGAACATTCACATTTTTGATAGTCTCTGGGATTTATTTTTCAGGGAAGTTCATGCTAACTTTATATATTGCTTTTTTCTGAAACATTTAAATTCCATTTTTGATACTATCTGAAGTTTTGAAGTTTAGGATTTCTATTTTATGATTTTTATTGAAGATTGATGAATTGGCTTTAATATTTACTCATATACATATATTTTTCTCATTCATGATGACAGTTAATGTTAATGTGAACATTCTATACCTATTTCAACTCTGTACCTATATGTATAGGTGATATTATTTTAAAAATACATTGTAAGAATTTATAGTAGTGTTCATGAAAGGTCTTTCCTATGATGCTTCTGGAAAGTAAACTTTCAGTAGCAGGAAAGTTCCTCTGTTGAACACACTCTAAATTCCTATGGTAGGTCTAGCTAAATAAGCCATGATGCATCTTAACAACAGGATGTGGCATAACACTGGGAAAATAGAACATATGCTTTTAAAGCAAAGAAAAGGAAAAGAATAAAGCAGAAAAAACATATGTCCATATAAATAATTTGAAGTGCTTCATTTAGAGATTAAACCTAAGTTCCTCAGCAGTGGACTTCTGACATACTTTTGTAGAAAAATCATAAAAAAAGAATGGCAAAATATTTACATTTATATTATTCCTAAGATACATTTTGAGAGTTCAAGAATAACTGCTGTTGTTTTTGTATAACAAAGTCTCACTATATACCCTTGGCTGGCTCTGAAATCCTAGTCCTCCTGTTTTACCTCCTTGAGATTATTGGCTAGGACAGTCCCCCTCTTCTGATCATAATCAGGTAATAGTAACATACTGAGAAAGAAAGCAGAGAAACAATATAATTCAAAATATCCTTAAAAATAACATATGATGAAATAAATTAAACCTAGGACGTTGAAGAATTGTGTAATGAAAACTTTAACATACTGATAAATGATAGAAAACATCAGAAGATGGAAGAACTCTCATTCCATACATTGTTATGATTAAGTTTGTGAAAATGATCATTCTACCAAAGCCAGTACACAGATTCACTGCAATCCCAATCAAAATTCAAAATCAATTCCTCACAAAAATTGAAAAAAATGCTTAAATTTCATATGAAAACACAAAAGATCCAAGATTGCTAAAATAATCCCAAACAATAAACAAACAAATGAACAAACAACTGATGGAGGTATCACCATCCAAGACTTCAAGACACATAGAGCTACAATAGAAAAGGCAGCATGGTACTGCCATAAAAATAAACATATGGATCAATGGAGTAGAACTGAGGACCCACATAGAAGCCCATACTCCTAGAGACACTTGAGTTTCAACAGAGAGGCCAATAATAAACTTTGTGGAAAACAGTATCTTCAACAAATGGTGCTGGTCAAACTGGATACCTACACCCAGAAGAATAATCTCAATCCTCCTTTCTCACCATGTACATCTTCTTGAAGCAGTTCATAGGGTTGGATCCTAACAACCCCTATGCTTTGTCTCCTGTTTGACCATAGAAACCTATTGAGTGAGCAGAAGCTACCTCCCAATAGTCAAGATATCTTAGGAGGTGGGAACTTGGTCTGTAAGGATATGCTGCTTGATTTTGATTATTGCATTCATAAAATATAAATATATGAATTTGGATATGTTATATAACATGCTATATGTAGCTATATAATATGCTATGTAATATGCTGCATACAATATGCTATATAATATGCTATATGCAATCCTTTTGGGCTCATAAAAATTCCTCACAGACTTGAGAAAAAAAATTAGTTATATAAATTTGATAAGTAGTTGGAACATAACAAATGCCTAGTTCACAATGATTACTGTCAATTTCGATCCTGACTTTATTTTTTATCCCACTCAATTTCTTGAGATAACCCTAACTAGAAAATGAAGACTATCATCTCACTCTAGTTTCCATCTGCCACATCCTCTCAAGTGCCTTTACATTTAAAGTCAATATGAAATATTTTATGGCTTTGACAGAATGTGTAATAACAAGTAAAACATGAAAGAAATATAAAGACATATAATTAAGAGTTTGTTTCTAGTCCATTTGCATATGAGATTTCCACCTTTATCCCCAGTGAGACTTTTGCGAAAGCAATGCTCAGATGATGGAGATGTAGTGTTTAGCAGTGAGTACAATTTTGAAACTGGGGTCTACCCATAGCCTGCTTAAATGTTTGCAGATAGAGTTCAATGTATGTGCATAAGCTTAGTATGCAAAAGGTTCTGGGTTCAGCTCCCAGCACCAATACTGAGTCAACCAAAACTGAAACAAAACAAAAAAATAGTTTACAGTCTTACCTTAAATCCCAGTTCTACCCTTTCCATTTGTTTCAATTTGAAATATACTGATTAAGCACTTCAAGTCTTGATTTCTTGACTCACAAAATGGAATTAAGTAAAAGAATCTATCTTGTGGGTTCATGTTAGAATTGATAGTCATAGGTGCATTCCTTGGTTCAAAACCTCCTCCAGTCATGGGCTCTTGCCCAAATTTACAGTATTAGGCATGCATTTTCTTATATGGAGCAGGCCATAAATCTAACCAGAAAGCAGTTGGTTACCCCTGACATTTATGCCACCCTTTTACCCATGAGCATATCTTTCCATACTAGTGGTTATCATAGCTCATATGGCTCACAGTACAGTAAGACTGTTGGTGACTTTTGCCCCAACAGCCTGTGTAGCACTTCCAGGTACTATGAAAGCTTGGAGGAAACTTCATGGTCAGTACTAAATCAATCTGTTCATGTCCTGTGGTATCTTCAGCAATGGAATCATACCCTGAAGTTGTAGCAGTGACCACAATGTCAAGAACATGTATTGTTTTGGGGATATTTTGGACACACTTGATCAACAACCAGAGGGAAACTATCTAAAACCTGACACTGGGATTTTATTTGGCAACCTGTGACTTCTGTGAGGAGCATTCCAATTCAATGCCTTTATATGAATATATACGAATCTTATAAAATAGGTTTCACATGGCTATTTCAAGCATCATTAGTATTACTCATCCATCTGCCCATGCCCTCTTGTGCCCTAACCTCCCATCCTTCTCACAATTTTAAAACTCCCTTCCCATTATTTTCCTCCCTTACTTCATATAATCCATGCTCAACTATCCTTCTCTTTAAGTTCTTTTATCTCCCTCTCCACCAATGACACCTCTGTAGTTTCTGGATTTCACAGGTTCCCCATGTTAAACAAAAATCTGAAGACTTGATGCTAAGATACACACATGGAGTGCAAACATGCAGCATTTGTCTCTCTGGGTCCGAGTGAACTCATTCAATATGTTTTCCTGTTCTATCCTTTACCTGAAAATTTCCCAAATTTGTTTTTCTTCATAGCTGATAAAACTCAATTGTTTATATGCACCACATTTCATCATCTCTTCTATCACTTGATGGATACCTCATCTACCTGCATGTTCTAGCTAGTGTATGTGTCTCATCCAGGAGTGCTACAGCTAGGTCATGTGACAGTTCTATTTCTAATTTTTTTTTAACTTCCTATGATTGATAGTTTGTCAAACCAGGCAGTGGTGGCACACGCCTTTAATCCCAGCACTCGGGAGGCAGAGCCAGTTGGATTTCTGTGAGTTCGAGGCCAGCCTGGGCTACAGAGTGAGTTCCAGGAAAGGCGCAAAGCTACACAGAGAAACCCTGTCTCTAAAAAATAATAAATAAGTAAGTAAGTAAGTAAGTAAGTAAATAAATAAATAAATAAATAAATAAATAAATAAATAAACATAGTTTGTCAACCTCACACAAGCTGAAGTCTTTCCCTCTGGAAAGAGTGAATCTCAAATAAGAACTTCAAATGAGAAAATACCTTTATCAGATTGGTCCATAGGCAAGTCAGTAGAGCATTTTTCTGATTGATGGTTTATGTGAGAAGGACTAGCCTCCTCTGAGTGTCACCTGGCTTGAATAAGAAAGCAAGCCACGGAGAGCAAGATAGTAGCAGCATTCCTCCAGTCTCTGCTTCAGTTCCTGCCTCCAACTTTCTGCCCTGCTTGATTTCCTGCCTTGGCTCCCCTCAGTAATGGACTGTTAGACATGAAAATCAAATAAACCCTTTCTTCCTCAAGTTGCTTTTGATCATGGTGTTTTATCAAACCAATAGAAAGCAAACTAATGCACTGCAGCAGTGGTTTCTATAATGACTAGTGGACGTAATGGCAATGTGTACTTACATCTACAGCATTTAAGGGTTCTCAGTTCCCCACATCCATGCCACCATCTGTTATTTTTTTTTTCTTTGCCTTAGCCACTCTGGCTTGGGCAAGATGAAATCTCAAAATAGTTTTAATTTGCATTTCCCTGATGGCTAAAGATGGTGATCACTTTAAAAAATATCTTAGTAATTTGCATTTCTTCTTTTGAGAAGTCTCTGTTCAGTTACATGGCTCCCTTTTTAATTGGATTGTTTGTCTTCTTGTTGTTTAGTATTTTGAGTTCTTTGGATATTCTAGACACCGGACAGTTTTTCCCCTTTTGTAGGATGCTTTTCCAGTTGATTAATAGCTTGCTTTGCAATACAGAAGCTCTTGAATTTCCAAAGTCCCATGTGTTGATTGTCTGTCCTATTTCCTGCATGACTGGAGTTTTAGGAACAAAACTACTACTATTATTTTTCTGAATGGCCATAGTACCAAACACATACCAAATTCATATCTCTATACCTATAGATTAATACAATGTTCAGATATTATCAAAGATATTTCTTTGTATAGTGGACAGTGGTTAATGCAGAAACTCACAATTTGTCATAGTGCAGAAAATAGATGTCTGTGTAGCGCTTAGCGACAAATGACACATATTACTACTCCTTCCTGTAATGCCTAGGTATCGTTTGGGATAGAAGGATTATATGAGCCAGAGACTGAGGAAGACCATAGTGAAAACGTGTCTGGACATGACTGAACTCTTGAAATCACGAACTTGTCTCCACTGTGGTTCCCTGCACTAGACCTGCACATGATGAAGCTAGTCAACATCCCAGCTTGGAAGTGGCAGGAGTTCATGAGTTGTGTCTCCACACCTAGCTGAGGAGCTATTGACAATGGACCTCCTTCTGGGCGTGCCAGTTTTTCTTTAAGTGCGTGGCTTCTGGTAGGTTAACCAGGCTCTGGTGGTTTTGAATAAAGTAGCCATGATTACATGATGGCTCAAACTGGACTTCATAGGCTATGAGAGACAGACAGACAGAGAGACAGAGACAGAGACAGAGAGAAAAACAGAGTGAGAAACAGAGAGAAGCATAATGTTGGGAGCATGTAGAACACTTGCGGGTAGATCTAGGGGAAGTTAAGGAGGGGACTTGTGATAAACATGATCAAAATGCATTGTATACATTTAAGAAATTCTCAAAGAATTAATAAAGATATTATATTCTTTAAAAACAGAAACAAATGAGTTGGGAATGAATATAAGGCACTTAGCAAAGTGACTCCATAGCATGATCAGAGAAAGGATGGACATTGACTACATGTGCAGAATCTGCAGGAAGAGACAACCAAGAAAACGATAATGATGTAGGAGATGAAGATGGTTGGGATGTCTTGTCAAAATAGGTCTATGTAGCAAAAGCCAGTATCCTGGTCTCAAAAATACCCATCTTAACTGGTGGGTAAAGGGCTGCGTTGTTATGTAAATCTCTAAGTGACTTTCATTTTCATGGCTATTTTCTTAGGGAGGATCCTTCTGTGAGTTGCAAGCAGAACGGGAGGTAGCATGACTCAATGTTCAAATGTGGAAGATGGACTAGTAACTATGTTCTCCTTTTACCCATTTTAGATAAATATAATGGGAGTAATCATAGTGGTCTTCTTCTTTATGGCTTAAAACGGCTAGCACTCTTTCTGTTTTAATATTAAGTATACAAATAAATGTCTGTCAAAAACAGACATATTTGGGATGTAAATATATGAAGAAATGAAAGACATATTTTCTCAAAATAGCCTAGAGTGTTTTGGCAGAAAGCTCCTGCAGAGGTTCCCATCTCTAACAAACCTGGTGATATGGGACAAAGAAACAAAGGTGTCTTTAGTGGCAAAAGAACAAACCCAATCTTGGCTGTGGGAACATGACAAAGATATGGAGCTTTGTTCAGAGGACTGAGTCTTGAGGTGTCAAAGGGGTGAAATACCCCTTTGGAAGAATGATGAGATGTGAGCACATATTTTTGGGGAACTTAAGCATGTGGATCATAAAGTACAATCAGAAAATAAGAGAAACTAGAAAGAGTTTGGAGGGACTGGATTATGGCTTGTCCTGATATGAGCTACCTGTGCAGTGGGGTGTTACTTTACTTTATGGGGGAATTTATTGTACCGACCTCATGAGGACAGTGAGTATCTGTGGATGTTGCTTCAGTAAAGAGGGAGTGACAAGATCTGATTTGCCATGTCAGAAAGCTGCACAGAGTGATCTGACCTGGGAAAAGCAACTTAATTTTATAGTAGTTGCTTAACTGCTCACTTCATTCACAAGAGATGATGACTCAAATGGGTGAGAACATAAGATGAGGAAGGAAATACATGTGCACACTGTGATAGTCCTTGCTTATGATCCCCAAAAAGTACATATTGAAACTTAAGAGGAAAAAATAACTGATAATGAGACTGCAGCCATGTGAAGGAAAGAAGACATGTTCCTGAGTGCTTGAAAAACGCGCCTTGCAAGAAAAACAGGCTTGAGGATAAATAAGAGAGAGGTCTGTAGGAAGTGAAGTTTGAATAAGGCCCTGTCTCTTAGAAACAGAAGTGTTTCTTCCAGTGTTCTGAATGCACAGGATATCGTGCTGTTTCATAGAGATTCACACGCTCTTGGTGTCTAACACTTGGTAACAGGGAGATTCCCAACACGAGTTAATTACGACGAGCAACTATAAAGTTCATCTGAAGCTAAATGTTTAGCCAAGGTACCAGAAACACAAAGGGGAAGAACTTGTGGTGGTCTTGTCATCTGATGTCATCCAGTTAAGAATCAGAATTCTTTCCAAAGGCATCGTGATAGCCCAGCCTGTAAGCATGGCTTATTGGTGGGAGGTGAACATGGGTAGTTCTGTTTGCAGTGTTCCAAATCCACTTTCCAGCACAGGTCAATACTTGAAATGTTACTCCAAGGACACATGATTTCTGTGGGGTCAAGGGGGTTGAGCAAACATTTTTCCAATCCTTGTTGACATTTCCAAAATCCAAATATCCCTTTGGGTTCTTAAGGTCCTCTCTGGTACTCCGTGAATTTAATCATTAGAGAGGCATGGAATTATGAAGCTAAAAATAAGATTCAATATCAAAATTCAGTTATCTCAACCTAGGCAGCTTAAGGGAAAATGTCCATAATTGCACTGGAGGGATGGCTCAGGTGGTTAAAAAAAAATCCCTGCTACACAAGCATAGGTACTTTGTTTGGATCCCTAGAAACCAGGTAAAGAGCTATGCAGGGGTAGGACTCTCATCTGTCACACCACTGCTAAGGGGTGTAGGGAGCAGAGTCAAGTAGCTCCCTGGCTCTCATTGGCTAGCTACTCTAGCTGAGCAAAGAGATCTAGGTTCAATGAGAGACTGTTTTACAAAAATAAGGTAGAGAGCCATCAACAAAAGCACCCTTACATCAACCTTGTATATGTGCGTGAAACTTGTGCATGCACCTATCCACACAAACACATACAACACAAAAACACTTGAATAGAGCACACACATGAGAGAGAGAGAGAGAGAGAAAGAAGGAGGAGGAGGAGGAGGAGGAGGAGGAGGAGGAGGAGGAGGAAGGAAGGAAGGAAGAAGGACAGGGAGAGGGGGAGCAAAAGTAGGTGGGAGAGAAATTTTGGTCTCAAGTTTCATATAGAGACAGAATCAGGGGAGGTGAAAGCAGAAATTGGGCAGAATGTGCAGCTCCTTTTCAGCTAGGTTGCTGACTCTGGTCTGTATATCCAGAGGAAAAGGCTAGTTGGACATACTGTCTATTCAGATGGTAGACAGTCTTCTCCCAGACAGAAAACATTCACAATCTTTGACTTGGAACATTGCATATTTCAACTTGTTGGGAAGTATTTGTCTTTGCACATATGTTTTATAAGATTAATTTTATTTCCACGTATGTGTATGTGCATGTGTCTCTGCTTGTGGGAAATCTGAAACTGGCATCCAGTCCTATGGAGCTGGAGTTACAGGTTGTTATGAGCTGCCTGATATGAGTGTTGGGCACTAAATCCTCTTACCTGCCAGCTATCTCTCCAGCCACCACAGTTTCTGTACAGCTTGAGCCACGGAATTCTTGGTCTACAGGTTTCCAGAACAGAAGGCCTCAAAAATTAAATTTAAGAGTTTCTCGTGACTTTTTTTTTTTTCCGACTAGAGAGTTCGTGTTTAGAAGTCTTAGTCTCTGACTGACCTTCATATATATCCCAGTGTCTAGGAAGTCTGCAGTCTTCTCCTTCTCCTTCTAAAGTATCATGTCAAGGCTTGGGAAGCATATCACCCACCAGTAACATCACTCCCTCGGGCTGTGAGAGCTGGCTGTTCTGGCCACTTGCATAAATCATGAGCATTTAGGGTTGACCCAATTCCACCTGAGACCTGCATAATATATGCTAATCATTTTGTTATTTGCTTTTTTATTGATTCTTTGGGAGTTTCACATCATGCACTCCCATTCTGCTTGTCTCCCAGTCCCTCCGTATCCACCCCTCACTCTTGTAGTGTCCCCACCAAAAAAAGGAAAGCTAAAAAGGATAAAAATAAGATAAAAATAAACAATAAAAAGGGAAAAATACTTTGCTTCTCCATCGTTCCTACCTGTCCATTGCCTCTTCCATTTGTCTTAGTGGCAGTGGGAGCTGCTGTGTTTCAAGGAGTATACCCTTTTGTCCAAACACCATTACTTGCAAATGTTCATTGTGTAATGAGTTGTTGGCTAGGTTCAAGGCCTCTGGCTTTGGTCCACCATCAATACCAAATCCCCATGTATATTCCTCTCCAATAACCTGCTGTTGCCCCTAGTCTTGGAGATCCTGTGTCTATGGCTCTGCAGGATCAGTTCCTGCAGATGGGGTAGATGATGGAGTGTGCCAATTCCAGATACTGGATGTGTGCCTGGACAGCAGGTGAGTTGGTCTGTCAGGTCCATTAGAATCACTCCTCTCAGGTGGGGGGCAGAGCTAGCTCTCCTAGGCCCATGATGAGGGGTGGGGTAAGTTTTTCCAAGTATGGGGGGCCAGCTCTCCTATTAGGAGTGGGGCCAACTTTGCCATGCTGAGGTCTAGACCTTGGGTATCTGCATTGCCTTTGGTGGTAACTGGAGCCTAGGGCCTTGGACATCAATGCAGACCCTGACTACAGTGGGGCCATGTACCCAGACATGGCCCTTGACAGCAGTTTGGGTCCAGATAACACCATGGCCACAGGTGGCAGCTCAGGACACCAGGGTTGGCATGGTCCCAGCAGCAATATATCCCTCAGTGTCCAGCATGGCCACAGGTGGTGGCCCAAAGGCCAGAGGTTCTTGTGGCCTTTGGTGGCAATGTGGGCCATAGACATCACCACAGAGCCAGGTTGTGGTAGAACCACAGATTCAGTCATGGTTCTTGGCTGCATCATGGGCTTGGACATCACCATGGCCCCAGGTAGCATACATGCAATTCAGATTGGCACTGTAAAGTGGCCCTCGGACAACAGCATGACCCCAGGTAGTGGCCCAGACCTCTGGCATCTGCCAAGGCCTTCAATGGTAGCAGGAGACATGGATGTCAACACAGATCATAGCTGCAAGACCACGGTTGCCACATGACCATCAGACACCAACATGGCCTCAGATTTCAATCCAGAACCAGGGTTCCTGCATTGCATTTGATGATTAACAGGAGCCATGGACATCAACACAGTCCCCAGTTGTGATAGGGCCATGGACTACATGTAGCCCAGGCCCAGACATCTATATGGCGCTGGGTGGCAGCACTGTCCACCATGATCTGTATGGCTTTGGTGGCAGCATGACCCTCAGGCACTAACATGGCCTCAGATGTTAGCCCATACCCTAGAAATCTGTACAGCCTTCAGTGCTAAAGGAGCCACTGACATTGACATAGAACCTCGCTTCAGTAGGGTTACGGACCCAGACTTGGCCCCTGGCAGCAGCTCCGGCCTGGTTGACACCATGGTCACTGGTGGTAGTGTAAGCCACCCAGATCATCACAGCAAGTCCGTCTGTTGCCACCATGGCCACAAGTGGTGACTCAGAACCTGAGCATCTGTGTGGCCCTTGGTGCTACACGGGGCCATCGACATCAATACAGACCCCAGCTTCTGTGGGACCACAGACCCAGATATAGTTCTCAGAAGATCCCAGGCCAGAATGTCACCATGACCACTCAGGTTGGTATCACCCCTGCAGCAGGGTAGCCCTCAAAACTCAACATGACCTCAGTTGGAGGCCCAGATCCCAGGCATTCATATGACCCCTGATGGTAACAGGCACCATGGATATGAACACAGACCCTGGCTGCAGCTTAAGCCCAGACTATTCCATGGCCCCGTGGCAGCCCAGGCCATTCAGATCAGGGTAGTTCCTGCACTGGTGTGGCCTTCAGACACCTATGTGGCCACACATAGCAGTCCCGACTCTAGGCATCCTCACAACCCTCAGTGGTAGCAGGGACCATGGACATTGACATGGACTGAGGCTGTGGCAGGGCCACAGATGCAGACATTGCCCTTGGCAGTAGCCCAGGACCAGAAAACACCATGTCCCCAGGTTCAAGCAGACCTTCTACATCAGCCTATTCTTCATGGCCTTCACCTCTTCAGATCTATCTCTCTATAGGGCATGAGCTTCTGTCTGCCTCTCTCCCTCCCATACCCCACTATATAGTTGCTCACCAGCACTGGGTGGGTCTGTAGCTTCTTCTTATCTGCTCAGAGCACTGAGCAGGCATGTGGAAGTTCATCTCTGGGCACTCTGTTTTAATGAAACTGAACAGACCCATGGCTTCTTCCTTCTCACTCAGAGCAAACTGTCCACTAATCATTTTATTAAAGATGCATAGAGTGGTTGTAAAATTCATTGAGAAAAATTGAAAAAATATGATATATAACATGCTTTGTTTATATTAAACATATTTCACTTAAAATTTTCTCAATTTCCTCATTCTCCTCCAAATTCTGTCCTAAAATATAGTTTCATAATTTAATATAGGTATTAGGGTTCAGGAGAGGAATAGAAGTGATAGAATAAATATGTACTACATAGGGGATTTGTTAGGTTGGCTTTCACGATAGGGGCTGGGAGTCCAACAATGGCCGTCTGCATGCTAGAGAGTTAAGGAGCATATAGCCACTCAGTCCTGGAGCCCGGATGCCTCATTTAGTGTTAAAGACCTGGAGGATTCCTGTTGAGCCATTGTCTTCAACCCACATTGGACAGAAAACTGGGTTCTTGTGGCAGCAGAGGATGACAGTGGCAGCAACAGCAAAGAACTGGATGCATTCACCAGAGAGAAGCAAAGGAGGCAGGCAAGGAGCATCACTTTCCTCTCCTTAGACCTCTTTGCATCCAGTTGCTTCTTTATATCCACTGTGTTGGAAGGTCTTCCTCCTTTCCTGAACCTTCATGGAAATGCCAAAGTGTATCTGCTCCTTGCATCTCCTAGGTGATTTCAGATTCAATCAAGCTAGCAATTAAGATTAACCATCATAGTGCATAAGCAGTAGGACATAAATACAGAAAGGAGTTGCAGTCCCTCCTGAAGACCTCCCAGTCATAAACACTTAAAATTTGGTTACATCCTGACGCTTCTTTAATTTCGAATCCTCACAGATAATGTGCTAACAGATACCATCACATAGATGGCACTTGCTACATTTTGCTTTATGATTTTCATTTATTCATGATGGTATGTCATTTTATGTATTTGCATTCATTCATTGAAGAATGAAACGTAATGGCTGAGTATGTAGCACAGTAGTAAAGTGTTTTCACTTTAATGAGACATCTACTGGTAGACACACAGGTTGTATTCCAGTTTATTATGATTAGAAACTATACTCACGTTCTTCAGTGTCTATGCATTTTGCACTGGTTACATGGCAAATGGATTAGTTTACCCACATCTCCTTCAGAGAGTCTTTGCATTCTTGGCACTTAAGGAGGCTTTCCTATTCTGATTTTAGAGTCTACCTTACACTGTACCTTGCCTTGAGGGAGACTCACTTGTCTACCTGGGATCTAAGCATTTTATCTGGAGGATGTAATTGGAATAAGAGAACAGAATATATAACATGCTAGTTTTAAGACTGAAATGGCCTGCCTCAGCTAGGACAGCAGAATTTGTACCTTCAGTACATGCTCTGGCTTGTTTCAGTGAATCCAGGTGCCCTGTTCCAGAGTCTCAGCCCCTCAGTGGAGCAGTCCACTTGTTATTTAGCAAATCTACACGGTTCACTTGCTCTGGATTGGTGGCTGCCTGTACATGAGATGCTGGGTACAAGTTCTCCTAGCTTATCTCCAGCAAGTCATCAGAATAACCCAGATGTTCTGGAAATTCACAGCCACACCTTAAACTCTGTGAAAGCGGTTCCTGGCAACTGGTCCCTATCTCAAGAAGACATGCAGCTTGAACAACCTCAGGTTAGTTGTGTTGTGTTGAATGTCCCTTTTCAATTGGCTTCCTTCCCCTCAAGCTTTGCCAACAATTGAACTAAATTTACATTTTCAGGTTCAGAGGACACAGTCACTTGCTTGTCTTCTCTGGCCACTCTCCACCCCTTTTAACCCTGCAATGTTTATCCCTAGATATTTCTATGTTTGTAGCACTTTGTCATCTGAAAATTCTTCTCTGGATTTCTTTCGCTTCCACTAATGCTAATCCTGGTTATTCTTCAGAGCACAGCTCAAGTTATAGCTCTTCTTTATGTTTTATCGGTATCCTCTTCCTTAGATATAGTTGTTTTTTACTAATTATGTGATAATTTGCATAAAATGTTTGTGGGTGTTTGTGTGTGTGTATATGCATGCACATATTCATATATGTACATGCTCACCAATGATGCTCCACCTGTATTTTTCCACCTCATACTCATTTTACTCATTCAAGTGCATATTTCTATATCTGTATCTATCTATATGTATCTATGCACACACACACACACACACACATATATATATAAATATATATATATATATATATATATAAAATCACACACACACATAATCATTAAAGTTAGGCTAATTTAACTATCCAACGAGAAGAGATTTACTGGATTATTTTGTTTTGGATTTAGTCTTAGTGGTTGAGTCATGTTTTGTGATCCTGGTAACAATAGTATCAAACAGTGCAATGAAGCAGTAAGGGGGAGATGGAATGACAGAGGGAGAGAGGGAGGGATAGCAAAGGCCAAAGGTGAGGATCATATAGATGCCCCTATAGTCATATCCATGCATATACACTCTCAATGATTTCCGTGGTTCTCAAAAATGCTACTTACAAGTAGTCTTTGCTGGACTCACTCTCCTAGGATTCATGTCATGTTTTTAATGTCATTTGTAGTAGCTTGGATGGATTTCTGGTCTCTAAAGTCAAATGACCTATAATTAGGAAAAAGTACAGATTTTTGAACTGACAGATTAGTAGTTTTCTTGAGTATTGGCTTCTGTATGGTACAAAGATCTTTTTGGGTGTGTGTGACTTTGCTCAATCTTGGCCTAACTGGAGAGCATTGCCACAATGGTCTCTTGAAGACTAGTTAGCTGAGGTACTGATGTCTGTGTATGGTTCACCTTTCTAGCCCCTAACTGTATGCTGCCACCTCCACTTTACTCCCTTCATTTGCTCCTTGATGGCTCTTTCTGTCAGCATCATGGGCCTTTACCTTTTAATAAACCGTGGTAGCCAGTACCGCTACTATATATTCTGAGGTGTGTTTCAAATTTTCCATGCATTTGGTAAGTTCCCTGGAGAATGGAGTAAGGACTTACATTTCATAACATCCTCTCATCTAATGTATAACACAGGCAATTCATATAATAGGAGATCCTCAAATATTAATACTTAAAAATTGATTTTTATTTAATGTGGATTTATAGCCTCTATAGTTTCTGTATTCTTGGCCTTTGCAGATTTAATCCAACTTGATAATATCTGTTCTTTGATTTTTGCTTGGCTTACTATATGTACTTAAATACAAGAGTTATTACAGTTAGACTTTTGTGAATGAATAATGGAAATAGAGACAAATACAAGAACACAGAGACAAATATAGGAACCATTTTCACATATACATGTACTCACTTGTTCTCATAGTGGCCAAACAACAGATGTACAGTTTCCATCTTACTCTGCAAATGGAGAAATGGTTGCATATGAAGATCAAATAATTGTCCCCAAGTTTCTAGCATTTGACCTCTGGCTTCACATCATTGTAGCTGCTTGTGCATGAATTACTTCTCAGCTACCTGGACTCTGTGAGCTACAGGATTTGCCATTCGGGCACCATCACTACCCATTGAAGAAGACAGGATTTCAACAGTAAGAACACGAAGCACTGGAGAAGGAAGGGGGAGAAACCAACTTGATAGTCTTCTATTCAGGTTTGTCCATGGATGGGTGCTGCCTTTGCCATGCCCTAAATATTCCTTCAGAAAATTGTAAGAGCATTCCAGTCTACATGGGAGGTATGACTATTATTCCAAATGAACAATGGATACTCAAAACTGCCCTCATCATGGAGAGGGCAGATAAAAATTGTCCATGGTAGTGACTTCAAACATAGCCAGCTAAGTCTTTATATGAGGTTCACATCTAAAACCTCATGCAGAGCATTCTTTCCAGGGTAGGTACAATTCAGTATGCTGAGCCAGACATTTGGAAAAGGATTTTCTCTTTTTGTGGCACCCAGTAGGTTTGCACTGAGTGCAATCATGTCTTTATATTATTAAATGATTACATTGGGTTGAATGATCTCCATGGCCATTTTACTTATTCATTTACTTGTTTTAAGAATTTTATGCATGAATACTCTATTTACATTATTTTTCTTACTCTTTCCCCACTTAGACTCTTCTTGTATACCCCAACTTCATCTAAAATTCATGATCTCTTCTTAGTTGTTACACACACACACACACACACACACACACACACACACACACATCCTATTGAGTCAATTAGCTGTTGCTTGTATGCATTTGTGTTTATGCCCCACCATCACAGAAGTCCACAACAGGTCAAAATGCAAACAACAACTGACTGTGAGGCACCCAACCCCACTGGATACATCTACAACAAAACCTTTACACCTAAAGCTGAAGGAGCATTGAGGAAATGGTGGGTGGAAAGATGGCAAGAGCCAGAGGACCAGCATATTTGTGCTGCAAGATTGTGTCTTTTATGTATAACAAGGAGCAGTACCATAAAATCTTAACAACATGGTTGCCTACACAAGACCTGCACAGTGAAAACTCCAGGACTCTTCTAAGTAAGGCAGCCTATAATTATTAGCTGATTGATTTTCTGCAGTGGAAGTATGAAATGAGACAATTCAGAGCCATTAGAAACAGGAAAGGAACCTCACAATGGCAGCTTTCCACCTTCCTTGTTAGATTTGTACAGTTTAGAACTGTACTCATCACACCGTCCCTCCAGAACATTTCTCTCAAAATAAAGTAAATTGGCTGAGGTATGTTTCAAATAAAAATCTGCATAGGCAAAACAGTTTGATCTGCTTAAGGGGCATCAGCACCCATCCCTGGTGCATGGGCCGGCTTTCTGGAGCCCAGTGCCTATGGTGGGACACCTTACACAGCCTTGGTGCAGGGGAAGGTACTTGGACCTGCCTCAACTGAGTATATCAGGTTCTGCTGGCTCCCCACAGGAGGCCTTGCCCTGGAAGAGGTGGGAATGGGGGGTGGGATTGGGGGGAAGACTGGAGGATGGGAGGAGGGAGGGGAGAGGATCTTTGGTTGGTATGTAAAATGAATGGAAAATTTCTTAATAATAAAAATACATTAAGGTAATTTCTAAAATTATCTGACATGAACTCTTTTGTGTATTTGGGAGAACTACTAGAATTCAGATAAGCTAATCTCAGCAGTGATATTGGGTCCTAGCTAGTCACCAGCTCTTGCAGAAATTACGTGTTTACGTGTTTCGAAATGCTTTTGTTACTTATTTGATCACAATTAGATCGGTGCTTCCTGGCCAAGGTCAATATGGGAACATCTGGAGACACTTGTGCTTGAGTGGAAGTGGAGAGGAGGGTGGCATGCTGCCAGTGTTTAGAGTGTGGAGGCCAGGGCTGTTGCTGAACATCTTCCACACAGGTAGGCCTGCAGTCCTCCAACATCAGCCCCAAATGTAGGCAGGGTGACTGCTGAAAAAGCCTTGACTAGACAATGTATGGAGCATATGGTGATATTGTGTTCCCCAAAATATTGTGCACCCTAATAAACTTATCTGGGGTCAGAGAACAGAACAGCCACTAGATATAGAAAATGCCAGAAAATGGTGGCACTCACGCCTTTAATCCTAGCATTCTAGAAGCAGAGATACACTGGATCTCTGTGAGTTCAAAGCCACACTGGAAACTGCCAGGTATGGTAACAAGAGCCTTTAATCCCAGGAAGTGATGGTAGGAAGCAGAAAGGTATTTAAGGCATGAAGATGGGGAACTAGAGCCTGGTTAAGCTTTTAGGCTTTCGAGCAGCAGTTCAGCTGAGACCCATTCGTATGAGGACTCAGAAGCTTCCAGTCTGAGGAAACAGGATCAGCTGAGGAATTGTCAAGGTGAGGTGGCTGTGGCTTGTTCTGCTTCTCTGATCTTCCAGCATTCACCCCAATACCTGGCTCCAGGTTTGTTTTTATTAATAAGGCCTTCTAACAATTCATGCTACAGGGGCAGGCCTTGGATGAGGAAGTGATCATGACATGTGAGTCCTCCCTGTAGTTTGCACACAGTCTCATTTCCCCAAGTTAGAGCCTACATAATGACAACTGAATGAGCTGAGAGAATGCATTGCTAAGAAGTGTTTTAAACTGGCAAGATAATTTAGGTTTAATGAGCCCTACTACCTTCATAAATATCTCCCCCAAAACTTTCTTTTAAAACTTTAAATTGAGTTATGAACCTCATCTGCTTAGAACATTTTAATAGATTGCTTTCAGGAAAAAATGTGCATGCCTTAACTGCTTATGGAACTTCCCTGGCCTGGTGCTGGCTTGTTCTCCAGGTTTCCTCTAGAAACCTCTGTCTATATGGGGCCACTCTGGTGTAGTCAGAAGGTTCCTCCAGTCCCCGCGGTCAAGAAAAATCTCTCTCACCCATGGTCCCACAGCCATTCTGACCCAAGTAAACACACAGAGGCTTAATATTATTTACTAACTGTATGGGCTATGGCAGGCCTCTTGCTAGCTAGCTCTTATATCTTAAATTAACCATTTTTATTAATCTATGTTTTGCCACGTGTTCCATGACTTACTGGTCTGCTGGCATGTTGTTCCTTGAGCAGCAGGCTGACGGTGCTCTCCAGACTCTGCCTTTCTCTTTCCTGTCTCTCTCCTTGGATTTCCCACCTGCTTCTAAGGTGCCTTGCCATAGGCCAAAGCAGCTTATTTATTAACTTATTAACCAATGGGAACAACATATATTTACAGCATACAGAAAGATATCCTCCAGCACTCAGGCTGTTCAGGTGTTTGGATGCACAGAGCTTTTTCCTGCTCATGGACCTGCACACATGCTTGTCCTTTCTCTCCTCTGCTTAGAACATCCCTTCCCAGTCACAAGCAGCTCTGGGTACCTCCTTGCTCTTGGTTCTAGTGTTGCTATCTTATAAATGACTTGCTGAAGCTCCCAGCATCCTTCTGAGACTCTGCAACACATGAATGGCAGAGGGCACAGTGCGTACTATAGAACTTTTTTCTTTTATTGAAAGATTCCTTTTCATTCAATATATTGTGCTTATGGTCTCCCCTCCTCCATCTCCTCCCAGATCCTCCCTATCTCCCTTCTTAAATAAATCCTCACCATTTCTATCTCTCCTTAGAAAACATACAGACATCTAAAGAATAATGAAATAAGATAAAACAAAAACAAACAAAGAAACAGAAGAAAAAAAGCCAAAGAAAAAGCTTGGGAAACACATGTAGAAGCAGAGACACAAACATTTGCGCACACAGGAATCCTATGAAAACATAAAACTGGAAGCCATAATATATTTGAGAGGACCTGTAAGGTTAAAAAAAAAAAAAAAGCCCTGGTAGACATTGGTCTCTATTTGTGTTGGCCATCTACTGCTGGTTATGGGGATTACCCTTTAGAGTGGTTTCCCAGTGATAGTCCACTGCCAAGAATTAATTTTTCATTTGTGAGTGGTTATCAATTGGAGATAGCTTCTGGGTTAGGGATGGGGTCTTGTGTCCACTTCTTTCAGCTCAAGGACTCTATCTGGTGCAGACTCCTGTATCTCTCTGACTCCATAGATACGTTGGTCCTGCTGTGTTTAGAAGGCCTTGTTTCCTTGGTGTCCTCTATTCCCTCCGGCAGTTACAATCTTTCTGTCTCCTCTCAGTATAGTTATCCTTGAGCAGTGAGGGAGGATGATGGAGACATCCCAGTCGGGACTGAGGGTTCTAAGGTCTCTCACTCCCTACACATTGTCTGACTCTGTATTTGTTCCCATCTATTGTAGGAGGAAGCTTTTCTGATGATGGCAGATCAAGGCACTGATCTATGAATATAGCAGAATGTCCTTGGGAGTCGTTTTATAGCTACGTTCCTTTAGCAGAACATTAGTGCTTGCTTTTTTAAATTCCTAAAAAAATATGTTTCTTAATTTGTGTATATTTGTGAATATTGGGATGATGAAGGTAAGTTTTATTTTTATTTTGAAAGAACAGATGATCTAAAACCTACAGACTTACCAGGTTTTGAGATATATTTAGTACAGTATTGCTATCCATTTAGAGTTGTATGGCAGAACTTGACAAGCCTTTCTCACATGCTTTTGGCATGACTTATCTCCAGTCTAATTCTGTGTCTTCACAGAGTTGGTCTTCCATATATATTTGTGGAATACGTAATGAAACTCCTTTGATCCTCCAAGTCACAGGAAACATAATACCTCCATGTATTGTGTCTTCCACCCTTCATTCTTCCCATAGTCCCCAGACACAAAAAAGTTCGCAATCTAGAGCAGGAAGTTTCTCAGTGGGGCACAGGGAAAGATGTCCTTAACTGCACCGCATTGCTGTGGGATGTTCTGTATGGCAAATGTGTTGCTCTGATTGGTCAATAAATAAAACACTGATTGGCCAGTGGCTAGGCACGAAGTATAGGCGGGACTAACAGAGAGAATTAAAAGAGCAGGAAGGCGGAAGGAGACACAGCCAGCCACCGCCAGGACAAGCAGCATGTAAAGATGCCTGTAAGCCACGAGCCACATGGCAAGGTATAGATTTATAGAAATGGATTAATTTAAGATATAAGGACAGTTAGCAAGAAGCCTGCCATGGCCATACAGTTTATAAGCAATATAAGTCTCTGTGTTTACTTAATTGGGTTTGAGCAGCTGTGGGACTGGCAGGTGAGAGAGATTTGTCCTGACTGTGGACCAGGCAGGAAAACTCTAGCTACACCGCATGCTTTCTCTGAGGCAGAAAGTAAACAGTCCTCCAAAAGCATTTTGTTCAAGAACTGTGGGCAGTTTGACCTAAGACTACAGCTTTTATCATTACCTTGCTCCTCAACTGCCTGTAAGAGAGGTTCCACTCCTGTGTGGGTCAGCAAGGTCAAGACAGAGTGAGGTCATTCTTTGCTGAAGCATTGATAAAGGGACTCTGGGCAAATAAGATATGCTAAGGAAAGTAAAAAAGAAAAAAATAAGAATTAAGCTTTTCAGTCCTAGTTCCCATGTTCAGTAGCCGCACTGGATTGCCAGCTATCTTGGTGGATGATGCAATTATAGATTAACACCCTCACATAAAGTTGTGTTTGGGGTAAAAATACTAGAAACTGGTATGAGTTACCATTTTCATCCAACGCTGATAGGATTTGGGTTGTTTTAAGAGATAGCCTGAAGATGGGAATTTTATAGTTGGATAGGTACGCAAATGGCAGAAAGCTTTAAAGAGAGTATTTGAATATGCATTAATTCAGAACACTTTCTTTGAGGTCCAGACATGATTCATTCTAAGGGCCAGTCTCCTGCTGTTATTCCTTTTGATCCTGTGAGCCACTTCAACACGCCATTTCCACAACTACAGAAAGTTCCATTTGACAGTGTGCCGTGGTTTTATGTACAGCTAAAATAGTCCATGGAACATAGGGGTCTCTGGTGATTGGCTCATATCTGGCTGCACAATAAGGAAGTCGCTAGCCACACATGCTTAGTGACCACTTGGAATGTGGCTAAGGAGGAACTGAATTCCTAATTTTGTGTAAATAAAATCTAATTGAATTATTTAATATTTATGTATGTGTGTATGAGTGGTGTGTGTGTGTGTGTGTGTGTGTTTGTGTGTATATGTATGTGGTATGTGTGTAAGTGTATGGCTATTGCCATACTGGATGGCTTATCACATATTTTTAATTATTCCATTCTAAAGGAAATCAATTACTACTATGTTATTGGTTCATAAATAAAATCTGGGACTTTTTTAGGTTGATGATGAGAATGGTGAATAGTTTACAAAAGGAAAATGTGAGTATGGAGAAATTACTCAGTTTTCAAAGTGCTTACCAGCAAAATTAAGGACATGAGTTCAATTCCCTGAGCTCATATTGAAAATACAAAACAGCTCAGCATAGTGGTATACACCAATAATTCCAGCACTTGGGAGATTATGTCAGGTTGACTCATGGGGTATGATGGCCAGCCTGCCTAGTCTACTCAATGAGTTCTAGGACAAAGAGGGATCCTGTCTTGAAAAAAGGTAAATGGTGCCTGAGGAACTATACCCAAAGCTGTCCTGTGACCCTCACATACATCTTTACACCTGGATGTACACGCACACACACACACACACATACAGAGAGAGAGAGAGAGAGAGAGAGAGAGAGAGAGAGAGAGAGAGAGAGCAAGAGCAGGGGCAGGGAGAGGAGACAGTGTTATTCTCCTAAATTTTCATGGTGTTTAAGACAATTTCAAGTCTAAGAAGAAAGATTTGAAAATGAAGCTTCCTAGTTTTAAATTTTGTTTTAGATTACAGCTCTTTTTCTCATGCAAAATAATTTGTCTGCCTATAGAATGTTCCAGCTTCATTCAGCCAGAAGAAATTTCCTCACCATGTTTTCTCCTCACACTAACTTGCCTGTGCTTTGTTACATTTAATTATATCTCCCCTGAAGGCAGATGGAAGGGAAAACATCAAGTAAACATGTTGCACTTCAGAACTGTTCTTCCCCAAAAGGTATAATTTGTAAATTAATAAACATAACCACATTGCGATTTAATTAACAAGTCACAGCAACAAACAAAATACTGACTCTGTGATTTATTTGAATAGGGTGGGAATGGCAGATCTCTTTCAGATGAGAACCTGAAGTGAAGCAAAATCAAATTTAGCTGGTCTTACTCTCCCGCTGTGCTCATGTGCCGTCACAGGCATGCACTGACTCTCCGTGGAATGGACACTTGTTTTTAGGGATGAGAACTTCCTGCCGGCTCATATGCTGAGGTACCATTTCCAGATGCGTAGCTTCTCAGGAACCAGACCACATGGGAACACCGCACGGCACTCGGCACACAACTGTTTCTGTACTAACAACACCATACCAAGTCTGTCAGAAACCACAGTAAAGACAAACATATTTCATACTGAATTTTACCATAGCTAGGGTTGGGCATTTTGTAACTAGTCAGAGCAACAAAACCTCTGGTACATCCCTGCTTGTGGCAGGAATCATCAAGAGGTTCCTCCCCGACTTCCTTTCCTTTTCTCCACTCTGTGGGTGAGGGTGTCACTAAGTGCCGTGAAATATCATGACTCAGCAAAGTAGGCAGCCCAGAGCTTGGACTTCACTTACCTCCTGGTAGAGAAAGCCAGTTTAGAAACTGGCTTTGACAGAATGATAAACTCCAGCCAAAGACCATTCACAGAAACACTGAAAAGTTGTGTGCTCCCTCCCCGTGATACCGGAGAGTCCACAAACCTCTCCATCCACCTTCCTTACTGTCTTGCCTCATTCTTTCCCCTTTAGAGGCAGATCAATAAATAGGATTGGAACATGACAATGTGCAGGAGGGTCACGGTGCTTTGGAACCTTCTGTCACTCACATAATTACAGGAAAGGAAGACTTACTGCCCTGAAAAACAAGGCACGGATACAGTGGAGAATAAGCACTTTGAGTCAGCAGAAGGATTCAGATTAAATTTCAGCAGACAGGATGACCTGTAGGGAAGATGGATTTGATTTATAAGAACTGGGACCTTCATAAAATATGATGTATATTTTTTATTTCACAGATTTTAGTAGAAATATATGGAACCACCCAGTGGAAGAAATCACAGTAAGACATAAACAAGAGCACACACATGAACTCTCTCTGTCTCTCTCTTTCTGTTTCTCTCTGTCTCTCTGTCTCTTTGTCTCTCTCTGTGTCTCTCTCTCTGTGTCTCTGTCTCTCTCTGTGTCTCTCTTTCTGTCTCTCTCTCTGTCTCTCTCTGTCTCTCTCTCTCTCTCTCTCTCTCTCTCTCTCTCACACACACACACACACACACACACACACACACACACACACACACATTTATGAAAATAATCGTTATCCAGAAGCGAGGAACATACAGAGAGCAGAGAAAGGAAATTATCACACTGGGAGCTAATGTAGACGTATAGACTATGCAATTGCTTCGTGGAGAAAAAGTAGAGACCTAGGCATTTTGAGAAATGGGAAAGAGGGCTTTAATTTGTCCATTAATTCACTCACCATGCTTTGTGTTGCTCTGACTATTATATGTTTTAATGCATTATATTGGAAAGCAAATTAGACTGAGGAATTGCATGGGGAGGTGAAAGAGCTTTTAGATTTCTTCAAAGAAGATGAAGACATGAATTGATATAAGAAAAGTAGGATTGAGAAGCAGAAAAGAAGGGCTCACATACTCCAGGCTAGCCTCAAACCCTTTATACAGCTGGAACTGGCCTTGAACTCGTGATCTTCCTTCTACTTTCCAAGTGCTGGATTTTCAACTGTACCATCCAGGCTGGAGCAGCAGAATTCTTAGAACATTAAAAACATTTACCTCAAATGAACACTGGTCTTATGTGTTCTTTTAAGAAGTAATTTGTTTAAATTCACAATATGTATATTATGAAAAACATGTTTTGAAATATTTGTGTCTTATTGAATGGATGAATTCAGTTAAGTACCATACATATGTATGTTGTCTTACTTTTGGATTGAAACACTTTAAAGAAATACACTTGATCAAATAGTTCTGAAGAATGAAGTACGGTTTTATTAAGTGTAGCCCCTTAATTAAACAAACAAACAAACAAACAAAAAAACGGGAGAAATGCATTCTTCCTGTCTAACAAGAAAAATTGAATCTTGACAAATATCACCCTAAATCCATATCCCACATACCTTGTCCTGAAAACCATCATTCTTTTCTTCATTTCTATGAGTTTAACACTTTTAGATCCTGCATATAATGACAGATAGTTATGGTCTTATAAGAATGATCTAAGCCAGGCAGTGGTGATGCACACCTTTAATCCCAGCACTCAGGAAGCAGAGTCAAGCAGATCTCTATGAGTTCGAGGCCAGCCTGGTCTACAGAGCGAGATCCAGGACAAGTACCAAAATACCCAGAGAAATCCTGTCTCAAAAAAAAAAAAAGAATCTAGACAAGTATGATAGCATGTTCCTTTAATTCCAGCACTCGAGAAGCAAAGACACATAGATTTTGAATTCAGAGCCAGCTCAATCAACATGGAGAGGGTTCCCAAGCCTACACAATGGAATCTTGTCTCAAAAAAAAAAAAAAAAAAAAGCTGAACATTGTCAATGAAAGAAGAAGCAACAATGATAACTGTCAAGATATACCCAATAGTTCAACAGTGGTACTTTTATTTCAGAATAACCAACAACTGTTTATTGAAATTACAGCCCACTCAACAGGAGAGTATCCATGGCTGGTACTGTAAACATAGAAAACTATTCATAGACCCCAGAGGAGAATATCATCCCTAACTGTTTGCTAAGTGCTTTTTTCTATACCCATAGATAAGTGTATCTCTCACCCTAATCAAAGAGGCTTCTTTTTGCAAAAGATAGGGACTGTTGCAGAGATCCACAGCTGGCCACAATGCACAGAATAAGTAGCCACAGAGTGCCCAGCTCCAATTGATACATCAACAACACAATCCCCACACCCAAGTCTCATGGAAAATCGTGAAAATGGGGCAGAGAACCTGTGGAAAATCAGAGAGTCAGGATACTTGTTTGCCAGAGCTCATCTTTTTAGACAAGACAGGAATCGATGCCCATAAAATCTCAACAATGTGGCTGCCTAAATAAGACTTGAATGTCAGCTTGGGTTAAGACATTTTACAAAGTCCCAATCTAAATGAAGAGTTACAGACCATCAGTGGCTGCTGAGAGGAGAATCAATCTTCTCCTAGGATGAAGGAGCTCCCTGATATGTTATTCAATCCCAAGTCGTCAGCCTTAAGATCATGTACATAAGAGCAACAATAAATGGACTGTGTGGGATATAAAGATATAACTCCAGGCATAATTTATAAAATTCTCAAAAAAGAAATTAAAAATACCTAAAAATCTAAAAGAGGGAAAACAAAAGAAAAAAACAAACAAACAAAAAAGACACAAGTAATTTGAACAACCTCCTTGGAAAATGAAATAGACAGGAAAGCATTGCATATCAAAGGTTTCGTGGCTGGGTTGGTGTTAATGTTTCTCTTTTGATAGCCTGCAGAATACTTTCCCATACCAAAGACACTAGAATATAGGGATAAAGGTCCTATGCAGGCATCAATTCAACTTCTCCATGTTCAATGAGTTGTGTAGGTGTTGTCTTTAACAATGGGGCCTTGTAGCTAGTTTGTGGAGAGCAAACTATTGTCTTGGCAACAACCTGGGTTGTTTTCCGTGAGACCCCTTTGGCCAGCAACTCAATTGGATGTAGCCCAGTTTCAGTACTGGAAGGTTCATTTGGCGACAAGAGAAAGCCAGTTGGGACTCTGTCTCCCTCATTGTTTGGAGACTTCATTAGGATCACCTTCATATATTTTAGTAAGTTTCCACTGCCCTAGGTTTCCATATCACCCCTGAAATGCCCCTCTATTATAGCTGTCACCTCTCCTCCTTACCAGATCTTTCCATTCCTGTCTACTCTATCCCTAGTCCATTCATAAAACCTATTCTATTTCCTCCTCCCAGGAATATCCATGTGTCTCCCACCAGACTCTTCCTCTATATATAACCTCTCTGGGTCTATGGATTGTAGCTTGCTTATCATTTATTTAATGGCTAATATCCACATATAAGTGTGGAATCCTAGAATAGACCTTCACCACAAATAATTAGCCAGCCTAAAGTATGGCACAAAGTTTGAGAAACCATGTTAGGAGACATTTAGTTGACCTGCTGAAATGTGCTGTATTTTTTAATGGTATAGTTGATTTTTCTATCCTTTAAGCAAAAGAGAAGAAGGAGAAGACAGACCCGTCATAAAAGGTAGAAAATTGAAATCTACATTTAGAAAACTTTCATCCCTGTGATAAATTGCAGAGAATTCTTCCATGCAAAAGTGTCTTTATAGCTTAACTGTGTGGCTCATTCACCACCTGAAGTACAATTTATGTTGAAGTGGCTCACTCAGAATCCCAGGTAGTCTCGTTAATCTAATGAAGCAAATTCTTAAAGCAGCAGAATTCTACAAGTGTGCTGGGTCAGCTATGAGTGTAAAAGTGGGTTCTCTTGGTCATTAGTTACTGGAGAAAATATATGTGCATTCATACACACTTACAAAAATATATGATAATACTGATGGTATTCTTACTGACTAATTAAAATAAGGCCCCCAAATTTGAAGATATATTTATTTCTGATGCACATATAGGTTTATCTGATATAAGTTTTAATGTGATCTCAAGTAGATTCTTTATTAAATTACACACAGATTGAGGAAGAAAGAAAGAACAGAAAGTTTTAAAAGACAGAAGGCTTTAATATTTAGTGACTTGAAGGCTGATATGAAATGTCACCTTAGTATAGTTATGGGGATACTACTAAAAAGTAAACTCTTAGGATACATTTACATGTTTCTGTGCTCCTTTTGCAATTCAGTAGATTATAGTCATTTCAAGAAGGAACAGATTGATAGAACTGGTCATGAATAGCAAGACAGTAAGCATATTAAAGAATTAATATGAAGTAAATCCTATAAATATGTATTTATTTTGAATTAGTGTTAAATGTTTTAGGTATTAGGGAATTAATAAAATCAAATATTTAATTACTTTTTCATTGTATTAAGTAATGAGTTTGGCTTTCCTTAGTCAATTTTTTCCCAAATTATTATTATTTTCTTTAGAGTGCTGATGATACCTCTCAGGGCAACTTCATTGTACTTTCTATCTCTTACCCTTGTGCATAGAACACTGCTTTAGTCCCAGAGATTCAGGGATAATGGACTCTGCTCTAAGAATTGAGGAAGTCCCCAGTATTTCAGAACAGAGAGAAGATAAACAGTAGCAACACTGTGGTGTGACACTTCTTGAGAAGAAATAACCATGAAGAGACCACTGTAGCCAAGCAAAGAAGTACTTATCCAACACTAGAAGGCCAGGAAACAGAATTCTGAGTTTCTTTCAAATAGGGTGGGAGACAAGAGAAGGACATTTTGGGCAGAGGGAAGAATGCAATTGTTTCAACATGGCAAGACTGAGGAGGTCAGAGAAGACCAATAGGAGTGTGGAAGATAGAGAGAGAACAAGGGATTAGATCACCATGCAACTTAATTCCCATTACATTGGGAGATCAAGAGGATGATTCTTTTTTAAAAAAATATTTTTATTTTATAATTAATTTAATTTTACATATCAGTCACAGATTCCCCTGTCCTCCCTCCTCCCATCCCCCCAGCCTTCTCTCCCAATCCACCCCCTATTCCCACCTCCTCCAAGGCAAGATCTCCCCTAGGGAGTCAGTCCAGCCTGGTAGACTCAGCGGAGGCAGGTCCAGTCCCCTCCTCCCTGCATCAAGGCTGAGCAAAGTGTCTCAGCATAGGCCCTAGGTTCCAGAAAGCCAGCTCATGCACTAAGGACAGGTCCTGGTCCCACTGCCTGGAGGCCTCCTAAACAGTTCAAGCTCATCAACTGTCTCACTTAACCAGAGGGCCTGATCCAGTTCCATGGGGGATCCTCAGCTATTGGTTCACAGTTCATGTGTTTCTGCTAGTTTGACTATTTGTCCCTGTGATTTTTCCATCATGGTCTCGATATCTCTCGCTCATATAAACTCTCCTCTCTCTTGCCAGTTGGACTCCTGGAGCTTCACCTGGGGTTTGACTGTGGATGTCTGCATCTGCTTCCATCAGTTACTCTGGATGAGAGTTCTATCATGACATTTAGGGTGTTCAGCCATCCGATCACCAGAGTAGGTCAGCTCAGGCACTCTCTCAACCATTACCACTAGTCTATAGGGGAGGTATCTTTGTGGATTTCTGGGGACCTCTCTAGCACTCTGCTTCTTCCTATTCCCATGGGGTCTTCATTTTTCATGGTGTCCCTTTCCTTGTTCTCCTACTCTGTTCCTGATCCAGCTGGGACTTCCAGCTCCTCTACGCTCTCTTTCCCCTGACCCTTGCCCTCCATTACCCCCATCACCCCCAGTTTGCTCATGTAGATCTCATCTATTTCTCTGATGCTGGGTGATCCCTGTGTCTACAGAATGGGAAAAGATCTTCACCAACCCCACATCTGACAGAGGGCTGACATCCAGAATATATAAAGAACTCAAGAAATTAGACATCAAAATACTCAACAGTCCAATTTAAAAAATGGGCTATAGAGCTAAACAGAGAATTCTCAAAAGAAGAAGCTCAAATGGCTGAAAGACATTTAAGGAATTGCTCAACATCCTTAATCATCAGGGAAATGCAAATTAAAATGACTCTGAGATACCATCTTACACCTGTCAGAATGGGTAAGATCAAAAACACTGAAGACAGCTTATGTTGGAGAGGATGTGGAGCAAGGGGAACTCTCCTCCACTGCTGGTGGCAATGCAAACTTGTACAGCCACTCTGGAAATCAGTATGGCAGTTTCTCAGAAAATTGGGAATAAGTCTTCCTCAAGACCCAGTTATACCACTCTTGGGCATATACCCAAGGAATGCTCAGTCTTACCACAAGGACACATGCTCAACTATATTCATAGCAGCATTATTTGTAATAGCCAGAACCTTGAAACAACCTAGATGCCCTTCAACTGAAGAATGGATAAATAAAATGTGGTACTTATACACAATGGAGTACTACTCAGAAGAGAAAAACAATGACATCATGAGGTTTGCAGACAAATGGATGGAACTAGAAAAAATCCTCCTGAGTGAGATAACCCAGACTCAGAAAGACAAACATGGTATGTACTCACTCATAAGTGGATACTAGATGTAAAGCAAAGGATAACCAGACTGCAACACACAACTCCAGGGAGGCTACCTAGTCAAGAGGACCCCAAGAAAGAGGATGATTCTTAAGTGTTAGAATACTTTGACCAGAGCCCTTTTCAAAAGGATGGTTGAGAAGAACATACAGGAGCAATAAAAGATTCATAGTGTATCAGGTGCACTATAAACTCCATTGCTGGACAAGGTAATAGGCCTACGTTGAGAAGAATTGGGGAGATTTTGAAAATAATTAGGTGGCAAAATGGACACAACTTTCTGGTTACTTATATATGAGATGTGAGGGATAAGAGGCATGCAAAGTGATTTCTATCTCTTTAGTTTAGTAGGTGGGTTTAATATATCACTAGCGAGGCGATTGTAAAGTTTGTGGGGAAGATGGGTTCTGTGAGAGGAAAATTTTCCTTGGTTATTGTGGACTTGTAGGTATGTGCTGGCTGCCCATAAAGTTTTCTCCTTATACATTGCCATAGCCTCCATTTTCAGACATCCAAGTGCTACCTCATTAGGATATATCGTAATTTATCAGGATAACTATTGTGATAACTAGACAGTTTTAAACATGAGTCACACTGGGCAGCGGTGACAGACTCCTTTAACTCCAGCACTCGGGAGGCAGAGCCGGTGGATCTCTGTGAGTTCAAGGCCAGCCTGGTCTACAGAGTGAGATCCAGGACAGGCACCAAAACTACATGGAGAAACCCTGTCTCAAAAAAACAAAAAACAAAACAAAACAACAAAAAAGACGAGTCACACAAACAAATTCCCACGGCACTATTTCAGAAGAGTCAACTCAATAATTCTAACATCATCTTCTCAAGCTAACTAGTTGAATGATAAGTACATCCTAACTTCTGATGTACATATACATATATATGTATACATACATCCTCCAATACACATATATAGATATTATATAGAGGATAATGTACTATAAACAAACAAATATATTTAAATTTACATTAGGATGCTACTAAGAAATGTACATAACAAGACAAAATATTTTATGCATTTAAATTTTGCTTTGCATAATTCAATAACCATATTAGCAAACATGCTCACTAATACATATACTCATTGGTAAATATGCAATGACCTCACGACCTTTTATTTCATAACATAAAAGTAAAAATATAAGAATTTTTATATTAGTTTTTTCTTTTCTTTATATAGTAAACAATTATTATTTTTACTATTTCTAATTCTAAAACTATTTCTTACCTCAAACTAATATACAGTAGTAAATTATTATTTTACTTCAAAATAAATTATTGTTTGTTGCTAGATAGGAGTATTAGAGGCTAATGAGTTACATGCTTGAATTCTCAAATCTTACCCAACAATGCTAATTGTGGACTTTCATAATAACAAATTATATCTTGCTATTCTATATAACCTAAAATCTTATTGCCCTTCTATCAAGTAAAATCCCCCCAATATTATTAATAGTGCTTAATTTAGAAACCGTCTAAAAAGAGTAATTCACAGGAAATATTTTCCTAGTTCTGGATATAAATATTTATTTTTCCTTAGGTTTTATCTTTGTTGTTTGAAAAACCAAACTATATTAAGTTTTTATAATATGAAGTGGTATATAAAATCATATTATTGTGATTTAAATATTCCATCATGGCCCACTATAGTACAACCTTAGAAATGCTAATCTTTGTATAATCATCATTTTTAAACCCTTAAATGTGTTATAGCTCAGAGGTGGGAGTGTGCCACGCATGCAACAGCATATATGGGCACATGTTTCCCTTTTAAATTTCAATTCAAAGAAAATGCAAAAATCCTCAAACACAGCAGAAATTGTGAATTAATAAGATATGCAATTAAATCTCTTTCTGTGGCATAAACTGCGCCTGTGCTTTAGTAAAACAAGATGTCAGCATTGTGAAGGTCAAAGTTTCTTGGCATCAAATAGATCAACTGCTGAATTGTTTATATTCATGTTAGAAAAATGCATTGCTGTAAAAATGTTCTTGTGATCTGCAGAATTTGACACCAGAAAAAAAAAAACATTTTCTATTTAATTAAATGTTGAGGAGGCATTTATAGATAGACACAAACAGATAGCAGTATTCTTATATTGTGTCTACAATGACCTTCATTCTCCTTTGCAATAATTCCCTTGCAACTGAAATATTTGGCAAAGAAGGACATTTGTCAATAGACTCATTCCTTAAAATTGTATCTTGGCTTTGAACTTCATGGTCCAGGTGAGCTCATTTGTGGGATTTGTGACTACTTAATGATATTTTTTTCTGGATTAGATTATTCTCAACATTATTTTCACCTTAAATATTGTCCAAAGTATAAGACAATTTTTTTTTCACTTTCATGAAGAATGGGAAGTCCAAGTATGGAAATGAGACTAAGGCAACCTTCCTAATACAGGAAGCTCCCTTGCTCCAAATAGTGCCTCCTCCTTTCAATGATGTGTGAATACAAGCTTTAAATTACTTCAGTCTCCTTTCCATCAGCCAAACATTCCAGGTTTATTAAACTACTCACAGCAGCCCATGTGCTTCACTGGGAGTTTCCTGGGTGAGCACTGAATAATCTTTGTCTTAACCTGTTTGACTTTGTTTTTCCTGTTCCATTCAAAAGAAGCATCTGCTTCTTTGCGTTTTAGTCCTGATGGAAAGATGTTTTCATTAAAGATACCTCTTGCCTAGCAACCCAAGTCCAGTTGCTTATTGTTGAGGTGGAATTTGAGAAATGTGCAGAGGAGTCTCTAGCAAAGGGAAACCTCTGACAATCTCTGTGAGGCTGTGTACTGTGGAGCCCCTGTGAGCAGAACAGAACTATGAGGAACTACCTCAGACCACTAAGAACCTCCCATGAGGCTCCCTGCTGTTCCTTTTAGATCTCAAATTGCAGAGGAAGGCAGAGACATCCACAGAACCCACTGAAAACATGACCCTGAGTACCATGGTCAATAATAACTGATAATGAATCTTTAAAACGGATATGATTGGTATTATTTTTTTTTGCATTATCTTCAAATTCCCATGAGTATTTAATTGCAGCAGTGTTAATGGTAGGATTTGGAGAGAAGGACATGAGAGGAGAGGTTCTAGACACCCATCTAGTCTCAGAGCTGTTGAGATTTTATAATATTTCCAATTATTTTTATTGAAACAACTATTTCTGCAGATTAAATGAAAATAATGATTTAGAGTGTGAAGGGACTATCTAACTCACCATGTTCTTAACTTGACTTCCAGGAAGCAGAATTTCCTATAAGGTTCATCCTGAGCTACCAGCTGCAGACATAACTGTATGAAAGCCTGTCTGTAGCAACAACTATCTACTCCCTAGAGTTAGGCAGTCTAAATATCCCCCTGGCTTAGTTTTGGCATCTGTGATGCAAGTATACCAGCAGCATCTATTGCAAGGATAAGCTATAAGAACTGAGAATAATGTTCTAACCAACACTTCACGTGTTCATATGGTGGAATTCTCATAGTTCTTCACTATTTTATTGCTTTCAGGCTTATTATAATTTCTCTGTGGCCATCTTAAATTACTTTTTAAATGTTTAACCTGAAATAATATTGCATTCAAATTGTTGACATATACATATGGTCACTAATGCATTACTTAATGATGAGGGTACAGTAAGAGAAATGTTACTTTCATTTCAATAATTTCTTTGTTGTACAAATCCTAGACTACAAATGCTTGCAGCATGGTATTATGCCCAGTACTGTATGTAATGATTATATGATGGTATTGGTCTATCTAACATTCCTAAGTATAAAAAAGTAGAGTAAAATAATGGTATAAGTGTTTTAAAAGTTGACAATTTTTTAAAGGGCTCTTCCCATGGATTAAATCTTACCTTTGCCCCAGTTTCAGATCCACCAACTTCCAACTTCCAACTTCCTACCCTCTTCTTCTTAACTGCTCTTTTATTTACCAGTTCTGTGTTGTGCAGAAAAAAAAGTCAGCATTTGGGTGGATGAGAAGAACTCTCTGACCGTTCCTCCAGTTTCTAAAATTTCTATCTTTAATTTTTGCTTGACATTTATTCATAGCAACTGAAATAACTTTATTTGTACATTTATTTATTTATTTATTTATTATTTATTTATTTATTACCATTTTCCTTTCATTCAATCCAAGCTTCAGTAATAAAGGACTTTTTTTTTTTGTTAACTTTGCTGATCTTCAATCTTACAGTCTCAAATAATGTTTTAGTTCTTTTTCTATTGCTCTGACAAGCCAAGCACTGACAAAAGAAACCTATAAAAGAAGAAGTATTTAAAAAGAAGGTATTTAATTGGGGACTATTGGTTCCAGAAGGCAATAGAGCAGTAGCTGAGAGCTGTGTCATGATCCATAAGCAGGAGACAGGGAAAGGAATAACTAGAAAGACATGAGCTTTTAAAGCCTCCAAGCCTGTGCTCTGTGATACTCCTCCTCCAACAAAGTCACGCCTCCTAATCCTTCCCAAACAGCTTGACCAGCTAAGAACCAAATATTCAAATAAGTGAGCCTCATTTAATTTTTTATTAATCTCATTTAAATCACTACAAATAATGTGAGGCACATACTATAATTACTGAACATAGTTCTTTAAGAAATGAATAGTTAGTCCAGTCCCATTTCTGCATGTCTTCCCATCATGATGTCGACGTCCCCTGCCTGCAGAATCCCTCCTCCCACTCATTCTTTGGATTCTCTGAGCTCAGCTTGGTGCCTGACCGTGGATCTCTGCATCTGCTTCCATCAGTCACTGGACAAAGGCTCTATGATGACAGTTAGTTAGGGTATTTGCTTGACCAGTCACCAGAGTAGACTGGTCCAGGCACCCTCTGGACCACTGCCAGCAGTCCAAGGTGGAGTCATCCTTGTGGATTCCTGAGAGCCTCCCCAGCACCCTGCCTCTTCCTATTCCCATGATGTCCTCATCTATCATGGTATCTCCTTCCCTACCCTCCCACTCTGTCCCTGTTTCAGCTCAACCCTCCCATTTCCCTATGTTCTCATCCCCCACTCCTCGCCCTCCACCACCCACCACACCCAGTCTGTCATGTAGATCTCATCCACTTCTCCTTCGTTGGGTCTTCCATGTGTCCCTCCTAGGGTCTTTCCCTGTTAGCTAGCCTCTCTAGAGCTGTGGGTTCCCTCACATGTAGTATCTACTTATGAGTGAGGACATAGTATGTTTGTCCTTCTGAGTCTGGGTTACCTCACTCAGGATGATATTTTCTAGTTCCATACATTTGCCTGAAAATTTCATGATATTATTTTTCTTTACTGCTGAGTAGTACTCCATTGTGCATGTGTGCCACATTTTCTTTATCCATTCTTCAGTTGAGTGGCATCTAGGTTGTTTCGAGGTTCTTGCTATTACAAATAATACTGATATGAACATAGCTGAGCATGTGTCCTTGTGGTAAGATTGAGCATTCCTTGGGTATATGCCCAAGAGTAGTATAACTGGGTCTTGAGGAAGACTTATTCCCAATTTTCTGAGAAACTGCCATACTGATTTCCAAAGTGGCTGTAAAAGTTTGCATTCCCAGCAACAATGGAGGAATGTTCCCCTTGCTCCACACATTCTATCCAACATAGGCTGTCTTCAGTGTTTTTGATCTTAGCCATTCTGACAGTTGTAAGATGGTATCTCAGAGTCATTTTGATTTGCATTTCTCTGATGATTAAGCATGTTGAGCAATTCCTTAAATGTTTTTCAGCCATTTGAGATTCTTTTGTTGAGGATTCTCTGTTTAGCTCTGTAGCTCATTTTTTAATTGGATTGTTCAGAATTTTGAAGTCTAGCTTTTTTAGTTCTTTCTAGATATGAAAGATGATTGTTTGGCTCGAACTGTTTGGGGGGCACCCAGGCAGGGGGATCAGGATCCATCCCAGGTGCATGGACAGGCTTTTGGGAGCCCGGTGCCTGTGATGTGACACCTTGCACAGCCTTGGTGCAGTGGGAAGGGGCTTGGACCTGCCTAGACTCAGTGTGCTGGGCTCTGCTGACTCCCCATGGGAGACCTTGATTTGGGAGATGTGGGGATGCGGGGTGGCTTGGGAGAGAGGGCTAGGGGGTAGGAGGAGGTGGGAACTGTGGGTGGTATGTAGAATGAGTAGAAAATTTCTTAATAAAGAAAAATGAAAAAAAAGAAATGAATAGTTATTCTGGAATAAATGTCAGGTGATGTTGGGCATGATGATGAAGACTAGAGGAGAAAGGAAGCTGAGGTTCTGTAGGTGGTTACCATAGAGACAGGTGACACAATATGAAATCTGTCTTCCAAAACATTGAAAAAAAATTATACAGAATATTTTATTCTTTTCCTGTTTTAGTATGAAGCACTCAGACCCTTTCCTAGAATTTCACTTGTATGTGTTGTTTTGACTTAAATATATGAATTGTGTAGGAAGTAACTTACGTTCTCTTTAGTTCTTCTCAGAATATTTATCAAAGGTCTCCAAGAACCTGCTTCCTGTAATGGTGGAAATGGAGTTGTAGATAAAGAGTGTGAGGAGATGTATGTAAATCAAAAGTTAATAATAAGCTTTGCTACCTCAGAATATACCTTTGTTCTTAGCTCCTTATTTGACAGGATTTGTTGGTGGGAAAATAATCTTGACAGGGATCATTTGGGAAATTTTTAAGGGAAAATCTTATGAAGTTCTCATTACTGAGTTTATTGTTTTCATGAGAAGTAAGGAATGACTCAGATGTTAATAAATAGCTAAAGGAAGAACTTTACCTGTGAAGTTTCAGAAAATAAGAAACATTATAAATATGAATTTTTCTAGTTTTTGAAATCAAGTTTTTATAGCCTCATGAAGCACATAAACACAGACACACAAACATTCACACACACACACACACACACACACACACACACACACACACACACACACACTAGTCATTCACCCTGATAAAGATTTTTTTTGTATGAAAATGTTTATAAGCATTTTCTACAGCTTTGATCATGAGCATGTTCTTTCAGTCCTTTTTTGAGAAATTGGATTTGGTCTGATCATTGGAGAACTACGCTCTTGTTTGCATTGTTTCAGCCCCTGTAGTGTTGCTTGTACAGAATTACATTTGGATTTATGCCTTCAGCCTCTTCTGAGGGGTGGTTCACAGAGCAGCTACAGGAAAATGCACTATCACATGTAATTGTAAAAATCATGTCAAGCATCTGTTCAATGCATTCTTCTGAGAATTCCCAGGAGAAATTTCTTCCAATGTCCTACAACAGGAAAAACAAACAAACAAAAAAAAAACAACTAAATTTCTTTGGAGCAAATGGTTTGTATTTGTCTTATAGCTGCTGTGAATTGAATGATGAGTGGGTTTCTCCTCTGTTCTGTTCACTATGGAGCTCTACTGGCCAGGAATTAAGCAACAGCAGACAATAGAAGGTATCTGTACTTTCCAAATGAGAAGGATTGTAATTTCAAGAATTTGAGATTAATTCATGGCTAGAAATCTTCTGTGTGTTATGCTGGTTACCACTACAGATCACCTGAAGAAACAGAGTAGTACTCAGAATCAGTGAAATGGTTATATCTATGCAACATCAGTCCTGTTTCCATCAACCATAGCTTCTGCTTTAAGTCAGCCTTCCAAAACCATGCGCCCACTTCCGATCATGAGTAATACTTTTTCAAGTCCCCCTATGGAATATACAGAGGAACTTACAGAAGTTGATGTTAAGGGCAAATTGATCAAGGAAATTAATGACAACCAAACACCTGATTGATCTTGCTCTCTTCTCACACAAAACAAGATCACGAGATCAAATTGTATGCAGTTTGTATTCTGACTATATAGTTTCTGTCGTAGTTTTATAGCTGAACTCAAATTACTTTGCGATTTGATTTGTGTGTTCCAATGGTCTAATACTGTGACAAAATGCCTAAGCAAACAACTGGAAAGAAAGGAAGACATTGTGATTAATGGTCGCCTTTCTGCTGTTTCTGTGGTAAAGTAGTCCATTATGATAAAAGCATGTGATAGGGAAAATCTGTTCATTTTTATGGTAGTGGAGGTGGGGGCAGGAGAAGAGATAGTGAGACTGACCTGGGGGCTGACATCTTCCTTTAGTACACACCCTCAGTGACTTAATTTCTTCTCCTCTTATTACCCATGTCCTAAAGGCTCTTTCACCCCTTCCTGGCACCACTGGCAGGAAAACAAGCCTTCAATACCTAAGATTTGGTGACATCCTCTAGCATTACCCTTGTTATTCCACCATAATTTCTTCATATTATTTTTAACTCATTATAATTGCTTCCAATAACACACTCAAATTTATTTGTTTATTTGGAGAGGGTGCCAGGACTACAGATGTGGACTAACATCCCTGACGCATCTCAGCTCTTTGGAAAGAAATCATACCACAGGAGCATCCCACGGTATCCATGGAGAATGAACTTGTCTCCAGTTGGTATCCACAAGCATGTGCTCAAGTCTCTTATAGAAAATGGCATGGGATTTGCATGTTATCTACCTATTTCCTGCTACAGACTTTAAGTCATATGTAGATCACTTATAACATTTTGTACAATATGAATGTTATAAATAATTTTTGTGTTGTATTGTTTGGGAAGTAATGACAAAAGTCTATGTATTCAATGCGTATATCTTTTCTTTTGTTTTTGTAGTGTTGAGGATCAAATCTACTGTCCCATGCATACCAGGCAACCACTTTAGCAGTGAGCTATATTCACTGCCAGCAGACATACATTTAAAAAGACTTTGATCTGTAGTTTGTTGAAATGGCAGACTCAGAACCCATGGGTATTGAGAACCAACTACATGAATAAATATTTTCTTGTAAAAGTAACTGAAGTGAAGAGTTTGTGAGAAATACAGGTCTAAAACACCTAGTGCACATTCAATGTGACTGCAGAGCTAACACAGGTAGCAAGAAGAACTAATGGCTACCATCTCCCTTGCCTAGGCTTCATTCTAACATAGCAATTGTCAAATCTGTGGGTTGTGACCACTTTGGGGTCACATATCAGACATCCTTCATATCAGATATTTACATTATGATTCATAGCAGTAGCAAAATTACAGTTATAAAGTAGCAACGAAATTATTTTATGGTTGGGTGTGACCACAACATAATGCTATAATAAAGAGTCACAGCATTAGGAAGGTTGAAAACCACTGATCTAACAGAATTTCCTTTTCATTATTTAAGTTGATTTGTGTGTGTATGTGCGTGTGTGTGTGTGTGTGTGTGTGTGTGTGTGTGTGTGTGTTTGTAGTTATTTGTTGTTATAAATGGATTTTCAGTATGGGAGCTAGAACTGGCTATTCTTCAAGAGAACATGGGTTCAGGTTGCCTCACCCACAAGGCAGCTTATATCTGTAATTCCAGTTCCTAGGGATTTGGCTCTCTCTTCCTATATTCAGAGGCACCAGACATGTACATGGTACACAGATACACATACAGGCAAAACATAAAATATATACATAAAATCAAATACACACCATACATTCAATCTAGTTGAATAATTACATCTCTCATAGAAGCAAATATGATATGTATCTTAGGAATACCCACTTAAAAGCTTGGTTTTCTCTTTAAAAAAATTTTTAAGATGAGTAAATATAGAAATACCATGACAAAAGCCATATATCCCTACCTTTTGGAACAGTTGGTTTTTGTGCTGCTTCAGAGTCCTCACTAAAACTATAAGCATCGTTTTGCGTTGTTTATGCTTTCAGGAACTACTGCGAAGTATAAAGGATTCGGGTTCTTTATAAGGAGGAGATTAATCCTTTAGACTTGTCTCCTTTGTCTGTTTCTGTGCTCTATTTTATACTTAGTTCTCTAGAAGAGGCATGAAGGTGGCTCTACCTTTTCAATAGAACAGATGTAATAGTCTGAGTACAATAGTTAATATTTCTTCATGCTTGAGAACTTCCTTCCTTTTGTTCCCTCCCTCTTTTGGGTTTAAGGCAATATATCAACTTCTGAGGTTTCCAGAGGCTTTGACCTCTGAATGAGTAGACACTATTGCATGTATTTTTTCTCTTTAATAAGATTACAGAGTAATGAAATTTAGAGACTAAAAGAGACTGCGAAAGGTCACCTGGTCCACCACTTTCCCGAAGAGCCCACTTCCATTTAGACCCATCGCTAAACCACTTCAGGCAAAGGGCAGCCTTTGCTAGTTCACTGACTTTCAGAGCAGGATGTTACAGTCTCTGGTGGCAAGGCTTTTTCATGCTTTATAATTCTCAATGTCAAGAAATTCTTCTTTCTATTGAACTTAAATTTCTCATGCAAAAATGTAAGCCAAAGGACTCAATCCTGGATGAGATCTAAAATTAAAACTAGACTTCTAAAAAGAGTTGAGAAAATTAAGTCCTGCTATTTCTCTGTTTTAAGTTCTTAAGACAATTTTGACATAATGGTCTGAGTGAATGGGTGTGAGAGTGAAAATGAAAGAGAGAGAGAGAGGGAAGGAGGGAGGGTGAGATAGATAAATAGATGGATAGATAGATAGATAGATAGATAGATAGATAGATAGATAGATAGATAGACAGATAGATAGACAGACAGAGAATTAAGTCACTTTGAATGATTTCTTTCAGATTTTAATTAGTATTAGATTTACATATCAATCTAGGTAGCTAGGAACTACACCGAACTGTTTCTAATCACCACCATTTCTTCTTTGATGGGTGATTCACATTCATAAACTAGCCAACTGCTTGGGATTATGTGTGGAGTTTATAGCACTGAAAAGTAAAGCAGGAGGTGAATAATAGCAAAGAGACAGTGTAGGGACTGGATGAAAGACTCACCATTACTTTGGACATGAGTTATGTGACCTTGTACAAAATAACCTCCATAAGAAAATATAGATGGAGAAAAATACATGTTTTCCATCTCTGTCCTCATGATGTTTGGGGATCTAAGGAGAAATTTGGTGTGTGAATTATTCAAACATTGTAAAGCATATACAAATATATGGTGATTTTTACTTTTCCTAACTTTTTTTTAAATAGTGGAGGAAAAATAAATCAGAAAATCTGTGTTTGGATTATGACTTTGCCACTGCCTAATTGTGTGGATTTAGACAAGTTTTTTTTTTTTTAAATCCTTGAGCCACAGTTTTCTCCTCACAATGAGACAGTGTACCTGATCTTAAGTGATAATGTTAATAATTACAGATAATAAATGCAAAATTTCAAGTATGCTGACTCTCTGAGACATGACATTCTTATTGTTATTAGTTATTGTTATCACCCACTTTTCTCATTGCTTTCTCTTACCTCACTTTAGGTGTTTGTGATGTCGTAGAAACTACAGTCAAATTGTGCCACAGCTCTTGGGAGAGTCCCATACTATTTCACCAGTACACTTGCTTCTACTATTTTCCCCTATGATTCCTTAATGCAAGCTCTCTATCAAAGACAATTCTGAATGCTGCAGTGGTTAAGCAATTCGGGGAAGCTCAAAGATACCCGAAGCCAGCTGAGATGTCTACTATTCTAGTTCCTCTTTGTTTCATCATTCACGCTCCTCCCACATGAGCACACCTACTGCTTCCTTCACACTGGGTCGTTGGCCATCAGTCTAGATGTGCAATATGGGTCTTCATGCGTACTTGTATTGTTTTCCTCCCAAAATGTGTGGCACGTTTCTGTCTTCCCTATTAGAGTATGGAATGGGATTTATCCCTGGAACTTTTATGTCAAAGGAAACCTACCTCAGCTCCAGGAGATCAAAATTTTAGTACATGGATTTTTTTGAAGGTGCTTCGAGACTCTCTCTGTTAGTTGCTGATACTTCTGATGCAGCCTAAACACTAAGCTGCTTCTCAAATTCATGGGCACTGCTTTTAGTAGGGTGAGCGGGCAACTGAGACTGTTCTCTATAGCAGGGAATCAGTGAGCTGATAGGGATTCTCAGCAGGTAAATTCCGTGTGGAACGCTTTCAAAAGCAATCTATTAGTTAAGGATTTTTGTTTTGTTTTATTTTGTTTTGTTTTGTTTTGTTTTTTCACCATTAAGCAAAAGTCTGGAAATACATGCTGGAAGTATATCCCCTAATATTAAGAAGTTAATTCCTGTGAGAATATATATTCACAATTGTAGCACAAAGGCTACTACTTCAGATCACCAACCACTATGCTTTAAAACTGAAAGCTTCCATTCCTTCCCTGATAGAAAGTGTAGGCAGTGAAGCCATGCTAAAAGTAGCCTAAAAGGTAACAGGATTGTCCCAAAGGGAAGAGGATACAAATAAGGAAGCTAAGTGAAAATTTGCATCCATCTCTAGTTTATTAAAATAGCACTATTTGGCAATGTGCTTGATGGTGGAAGATGTGTGCCTTTGGGGGACCACAAAGGTTATCTGATGGTTAGTGGGACATTGATAATTTTAAGGGAATTAATTCCTGTTTAGTGTAATTAACTCTACGCTGTCTGGTAAAATTGACTGCTTGCAAGTAGGCCTAGGCCATGCTAATGGTCATTCCCAACCATTTGCCACTTTGTAAAAGAATGACAATCTCTTATCTGTCCAGAGTCATTCTGTGGGATATTGGACATCACAGAAAAATATCTTTAGAGATGTGGATATCGATGGCAAGAAAGTGAATGCTTTTACCTGCTTAATAACGTGCTAATTTTCCACTGAACTTGATTCCAGTGTCTTGCTTTCAATACAATTATAGGACAATGCAGGTAAACTGCTGCCTGGCATAGTTTTTGTTAGGTTATACCTCAGCTCACTAAACTGAAAGACATTCCAGGCAAATCCCTTCCAATCTTATTCAATTGTTTATGTGAACAAGCATTTACATGCATAAATGAAAAACAAGAATTGAAGCGATGCTTGTCTCTTATGTTTGTAGCCAAGTCATATCCACCCACAGCTGTACATGCTGACGGAGGAATGAAAGCTTTACCCATCGCATTAATATTAGATTTCTGAAGCAGCACAAAGAGACAGGAGGTAGAAAAGAGACAGAGTCTGGCCTCCACAGATGGACTATTTCTTTCAAACAGCGAAGGACTGACACTCGCCTGCAGGATAGCTGTGTCTGCCAGGAGGGAAGGCTTTGGAGGTGGGTGAGAGAGCCAGCGAATGAGGAAGTTAATGCTGCCTTTCCTTCGTGGAGTGGTTTGTCCAGACAAGGCCACTTCATCTTTAGCAACTGTTTTGCCCTGGCTCTCAGAATTCGGGTGACAGTGGGTGACTGAGTCAGGGGATGGCCGAGATGGGGGAGGGGCTGGAGTTTCAACAGAGGGTGTGGATTGCAGGAATCCTTAGAGGAATGGCAAGTCCCCTGGTCAGGTTCTGGCAGAGTTTGTTCAGTGTTTATCCTCACAACTAAGAAACGTATTCTCAGTATAAGTTCTTTGTTGATTATCTTCAATTATATTCACATTGTTTATACTAATAGTAAATCACTAAAAAATACATTACTAAGAAATTTTCTTTTATTTGCATTTAGAGTTTTAGGGTTTACAAAATTATTCCCCTAAATGTAAAAAAAGATAAAATGCCAATGCTTGTATTGTATCTATATAATGATAACTTCAAAAACAACACACAAATTTATTTTTAGGGAAGAATTATTTTCTCTTAATTTGTAGTTTTCTATCGATTAAATTCTGTTCAGCACTTCATTTTTAAAAATCTCTATTTCCCTCACACCCATTTTCCTATGCCC
>CABHPP010146312.1:0-32341 GCA_902168425.1 Peromyscus attwateri
TCTTTCTCCCTTAAGTTGAATCTTGTCAGGTTGTTCAAGGCAACAAGAAAAGTAATGGAGACAGTATCTTAGACCTTTCTGTCTGTGGGTTTGACAGCTCTCTGAAAACTTTCCATTGATTGTAACATGGGATTTGTGTTTTCTGGCTCTTTACAGCCTTCTATCCTCCACATTATGTGCTGGCTAATTTTGTGTCAACTTGAAACAAAGGTAGAGTCATTTGGGAAGGTGGAAACTCAACTGAGAGTGCATCTACCAGAATGGTCTGTGGACAAAGTGTGGTATATTTTCTTACTTAGTGATTTATGTGGGAGGACTAGAGCATTGTGAATAGTGCCACCCCTGAACAGGTGATCAGGGAGTGTATAAGAAAGTAATTTAGACAGGCCAATGTAGGGGAGCAAGCCAGTAAGCAACACTTCTCCACGTTTTGTGCATCAGTTCCTTCTTCCAGTTTCCTGCCTTGAGTTACTGCCCTGAATTCAATGGATGATGGACTTTAAGCTGTAAGATTAAATAAACTCTTTCTTCCACAATTTGCTTTTGGTCATAGTGTTTTAACAGCAGTAGAGACCCCAACTAAGACACATCCTTAGCTCTCTACTCTGGCTTCATTTCCTTATACTTTCTTTCCTCTCTCATTTATGCCCTGCCTATCCTCTTGAAATGTTCAGCTAACTTTTGTTGCTATTGCCACTGTGAAAACCGTAGCAATTTTACAGGCACACATCACCACCTTTGCTGTGGCTGATGATGCTGTCAATCTTTGGCCTCTGACACCATCTCGTCTGTAGCTGTCAATACACCTAGTCACTCTTCTGCTTTTTTAGCTCTACCTGCTGTTCCCTGTTGGTATTGTTGTTGCTCTGCTGACTGTATCACTGATGTCTTTGCTCACCCAACATCACTAAATGCTGGGAGAAAACAACACTCAAGAAAATTTGTTGAGACAGGCAAGGCAGCACAGGGAAGTGTCTACCAAACAGATAAGCTGAATAGCCTCCCTAAAGAGCCATGGAAGGGATGTTTGTACCAGTTACAAAATCTTTTTCATGTGAGTTAATTTTTACCCAACAACCAATCCTATGTTTCTGTCTTGTAACAGTGATAGAATCCCTCTGCTCTTGCACAGTATAAACAGATGTAATATGCAAGAAACTCAGGACACAAGGGCTGTAACTCAGTAATTAGAGGAGCAGACAAACATGGCAAAGGACATGTGATTCATTCTTAAGAAAAGCCTGGATGCTGGAACACAGGGCTGTTATCCCAGCCGGAGAATTAGGCATTTGAGATCATTTCAACTTAAGTCAGCTCACAGTTCACCTGGGCTTCCTGAAGCCCTGTTTAAATACCACTGCCATAGTAGGACAGTTAGATATTTTTCATTTTTTTTTTCTGAACCAGGGAGATGGATCAGACAGTAAAAGTACTTGCTACAAAACCTGATGAACTGCAAAACTGAGGACCAATCTCCAGAGTCTGAACCTCAGAAATCACATAGTAGAAGGAGAGAACTCCCACAAAGTGTCCTTTGATCTTCGTACACATGTAGTGTCATCTGAGTGCACCATCCACAACCTTAATAAATATTTAAAAATAAATAAAAATTCAGATAATCAGGCCAGAAAAGGCATTAAAAGTCTAGATGTGGCAAATGTAGAATCAATCATTCCTGCTAAGAATGTTCATACCAAGGAATTGTAATCATTACTACTAGGAATAGTCTCTACAAGGAAACAATGTTAAGAAATGTGCTGGTATAGACAGTTATATTGTGTGTGCTGGCTCATTACATGCCAACTTGACACAGGCTAGAGTCACTTGAGAAAAGAAACCTCAATGGAGAAAATGCTTCCACACGATCAGGCTGCAGGAGAAACTATAGGGCATTTTCTCAATTAGTGATACATGTGGAAGGGCCAAGTCTATTGCTGGAGATGTGATCCCTGGACTGGTGGTCCTTGGTTCTATAAGAAAGCCTACTGAGCAATGTTACTCAAAAGTTAAATGACCTTATAATAAAAACCTGGGGCCAGAGATTCAATTATTATCTGTCTAGCTTCTGAATTTGGTATCATTCTGTTTACTGTTGAAGTCAATCTTTGTAAGAAATCAGTGAAGGTTTCTTTTTGGCCCTGTATAACTTTTGCAAGTGACTCAATTTTCTTTCTTGCTTCTTCAATTGTGTCCCACACATTCAAGGCTGTCATGTGACATAAAGTGAGGGTGTGGTCATCATATAAATATTGTCTTTGTATATCAGCATATTCACCTTCTTCAAGAAGTTGATCTTGGGAAATTTCCATACCTCTAGCCCTATTCCATTTTTTAATGGTCTTAGTCTCATCTTTTCACCAGTTCCTCCATTGTAATTGGGGATCAGCCTCTAAAACTGCTGTAACCAAATCTTTCCAATCTTGAAGGATAATTCTATTACAAGATGACAACGAGTTTAATATCTGCTTCATGAAAGATGAGTGGATGCCATATGAGACTATTGCTTCTTTAATTCTCCTCAAATCTAACATTTGCACAGGAGTCCAGTCAGCTCTTATACAGCCTTGAGGATGTCTATCACTGGGTAGTTCCTTTAAGGTTGCTGGTTAGATTAAGCTTGACTGTTTGAAAGCCTTAGTCTGTTTCTCTGTAACCTTATAATATAATGTTGAGATTGGTTCTTCTTTAAATTTTACTGTCTGGGTCTGAATATCTCTATGATCTATCTTAACAAGTTTTCTAAAACTTTTATTTTGGCACTCATATTAACCAACATTTTTAATGATAATACAAAAAATGGTCGAATAAATAATATTTTTAATTTACATTACATATATCTCATCAATATTAATTATCCTCTCATTTAATTGTTCCATCTTCAGACTGTTTAATGTGTAGTCAAATAGAGACCAAATGCCTTCCATTGTAAAAATATTTCCCATTTTTTATTGTGGGAGAAAAACTTTTTTTTTTCTTTTTGAGACAGGATTTCTCTCTGTGTAGTTTTGATGCATGTCCTGGATCTCACTCTCTAGACCAGGCTTGCCTTGAACTCACAAAGATCCATCTGGCTCTGCTTCCTGAGTGCTGGGATTAAAGGCTCTGCCTCCTGAGTGCTGATATTAAAGGTGTGCATCGAAAAAACTTTCTTTTAACTAATTCCTCCCTTTAAGAAATCTTAATCAACTTACCAAATCTACTGATAATAATGATTCAGATGACGATGTGGCAGAAGCCCGAGGAGGGGACCTAGAGAAAGTCAAGGCCCATTGGGAGAGGAAAGAAGTGAAAGATCCAGCTGTATGCATGGGTGAAGTGTGAGAAAGTGGCTAACTCCTACAGCTTTTGGAGCCCCCAAACCTATGAGTTTGCTGTAGAGAGGCTGCAATAAAAACTTAGCCAACATGTTAAGGACTCCAGTCCACATGATGTGGAGATTCTGGCTGTGCATCTCAGGCCTGAGCCAGGAACTGCAAGGCCACAGGAAAATGACTTTTTCATGAATTCATGCCCCATAAGTTGGACTCCAGATGTTGCTCAGATACTAAATGGTCTTATAATAAAAGCCTGGAGCCAGAGATTCAATTACTGTCTGTCTAGATTCTGAATTTTGTGTCATTCTATTTACTGCTAAAGTCAATCTTTGTAAGAAATCAGTGAAGGTTTCTTTTGGGCTCTATATAACTTTTGTAAATGACTCAATTTTCTTTCCTGCTTCTTTAATTATGTCCCAAGCATTCAAGGCTGTCATGCAGCATAAAGCTAGGTGTGATCATCATATAAAGATTGTCTTTGTATATCACCATTATCACCTTCTCCAAATTGATCTTGAGAAATTTCCATACCTCTAGCCCTAGAGAAAGCCTCAGAGAGCAAGCAAGTAAACAGCATCCTTTCCTGGCTTCTGCTTCAATTTCTGCTTCCAGGTTCCTGCCTCATATCAATCAGTTCTTGTCCTGACTTCCTTCAGGGATTGACTTTGATGTAGACATGTAATCCAAATAAAGCCTTTCCTCCCCAATTTACTTTTAGTAACGGCATTTTATCATAGAAAAATAGCTCTAACTAAGATATTGTGTTTGAAATTATACTAAACATGCTTTTTTTATTCCTATTATTGAAAATAGAATTTTTTTGCACAAAGTATGTCCTGACATGACTTCCCTTCCCTCTACTCCTTCAAGTTCATCCCTTTTCTCCCCTGCTATCAAGAGCCATTCCATTTCTGTCTTTCAGAAAACAAACAGGCTTCTAAGGGATAATAATAAAATATTATATAATAAAATAAAATATAAGATAACACAAAAACTAACATATCAGAGTTGGGAAAGAAAAAAAAAAAAACAAAAAACAGAAAGAAGACATGACACAAGAAACAGAGATCCACTTGCTCACACAGTCAGGAATTCCATAAAAACATTTAACTGGAAACTACAACTAGAGGACCTGTTGATGACCTGTGTAGGCCCTGTGCATGCTGTCTCCGTCTCTTTAAGCTCATGTGAACTTTGGTCATGCTATCAAACATGATTTTAATATTTGCTGCCAAACCTATATTGACATACAGTGGAAATGTAAATTGGAGCAATTATTGTCTAACATGAAAAGCAAAATGTTACAAGACTCATAGAAACCTTTCCCAACTTGAAGCTCTTGTTCTCATTTTAACATATAATATGCTTCATTCAAGTAGGTCCATTATGGTACTGCTATAAATAGGACAGCATCACAAAAATAAACTTGGAAAATTAGGAAGAATAGTCAACTGAAATATTTCAGATCATTTAGTAAAATAAATGCACCTACTAAAATATAAACTAATACATAAAATCACATCTAAATAAAATCTGGGAATCAAAATGGCATTCATCTTAATTAATACAGCCATGTACAAATTTGTACTCAAACAGTAGAAGAGGAGGTCGAAGGACTGTAAGAGCCGGAGGCCGTGGATGACTCCAAAGACAGTCTTTCCAGACACAACAGGGTGGATGCACATATTAACCCATGAGATGGCGACAGAATGCACAAGATCTGTACAAGCTTAAGATAGGTGAAATCCCACCGTGGAAGAGCCAAGCAAGAAGAAAGTTCAACAGCTAGCTAAGGAAAATTTGGCATTTGATTTCTGCTGGTGTACGGAAAATCATTTTTATTCAAATGTGTGATGTTTAGTATACTGAATACACTCCAGGTCAGGGCCAACATCCAGGAGTAGGCATTCAAGAACACTACACTCCATGTTTTTATTTTTGTTGTTGCTGTTTTGCTTTTATTTTTAAGAGAAAGGATAGAAAGTTGAGTCGGTAGAGATCAGGGGGTTGGTAGAAGTGAGGGGGAGGAATGAATGTGATCAAAATATATTGCATGGATTCCTTAAATAACAACAACAGCAACAAAAAAATTACTTAATTTTTTTTCTACTCACACAAAAAGTAAAGTAACATAGAACATAATTATCTGATAAATTTGCAGCTATTTGAATAACATTTCTAAGTATAATTTTCTTTGTGCAGTCCCCAGAATGATGGAAGACCTTTACCCAGCAGAGTGCAATTTTGCCCTGAACTGTAACAAATTTAATTGAGATACGGTGCTAATACCAAAACCTCAATTCTGTTACATAGAAGTTCCAAAAAAAAAAAAAAAAAAAGAAAGAAGTTCTAGAATAATTCTCAAGGTTTTATTTTTAATTATGGGTACGCTTGTGTGTCTATGGATGTGAATGTACATATGACTGCAGTTGTCCAGAGAAGCCAAAACAGGGCTTTTGGATCTAGAGATAAAAGCAATTGAGAGCCACCTGACATGGATGCTGGAAACTAAACTTGGGTCCTCTGAGAGAGCAGTATGTGCTCTTCACTGATGTTCCATGTTTCCAAATCCTGGAATATTTTCAAATAGTTTAAACTAAATATCTTTCATGATTTGACATACTACTATAAAATTACATTATAAACTTACTGGTGATGTGCTGTTATTTAGGCTTGGCATTTTATACTCTAATCCATTTCTGTATTTCAACTAGGTTTGTAAATCCACTTAAAACAATATCTTGGGGCTAGAGACATATTCAGTGGTTAAGAGAATTTGTTTCTCTTCCAGAGGACCCTGATTCATTACTAGCACCCATACAGTGGCTCACATCTATCCATAACTCCAGTTCCAGGGGATCCAATGCCTTCTTCTGCCCTTTTGTGGGCACCTGGCATGTACATGATGTATATACACACCTGCAGATGAAAAAAAATATATATATATATATATATATATAGAAAACTAATTATCTTATATTTAACTTTTATAAAAGAGGTTGAAACTTTTATAAATATAAAAAATATAAAAGAGATATTTTGAGGGCTATGATTATATAAAACAAATATAGCCAGGCAGTGGTGGCACATCCCTTTAATCCCAGCACTTGGAAGGCAGAGGCATGTGAATCTCTTTGAGCTTGAGGCAAATCTGATCTACAGAGACAGTTTCAGGCAAGCCAGAGCTGTTATACAGAGAAAGCCTGTTTAAAAAAAATGAAAAATAAAAAATAAACCATATATATATATTAGATATAGACATAGATATATAAATTTCTTAGTATTACTATGATGTTGCTGATTTGAGTCATCTTTACAAAGTTGTAAATAAAGAGATTTCAGTTATTTTCTATACATGATCTCATATATCCAGAAATGAGGTTATAGGAATTGTCATCATTTTGCTGTTTTTAATTAGCTTTGACCTCTCTAAAGGAAACATAGTTTCATCAAATGAGCAATAGAAATAGCATAAAATTATATACTCCTATTGTTGTTTGACCATGTAGATCATATATATGTTTATATAGAAAGAGTATATACAGATGTGTATATAGAGTACATATATATATACATATCTGCATATATACATATAGTCTATATGCATATATTCGTATATATCTTCATACTGATATCCATGTTGATAGTATTTCAGTATACTTGTATTTATTGAAAGTATGTTAACAATATTTTCATGAAATGTATAATTTTAATCACGTAGTTACAAGCATCAGTATCATGTGACATTACCCTTGTGTACACAGACCTTTATAAAGTAGTATGTTAAGTTGTTTTGATTGAGCCACTGCATCATTAGGAAAGTTATTTGACCTTTATTACATAATATATGTAAATATAAACATCTATATGTATTTCAATATATTTGCATTTAATTACTATATGATAAGGATTTTTTCCCCTTGGACAGATTATATAATAGCCGATGGAGTCTGTTTATGCATATTGTTGTATTTAACTATCAATTTTATACTTTAAGGAAGATGTCTGTGTTTTTATGTTTATTTACTTATATAGGACATACACATGCCAGTGCTTGTGTTTGGGAGTCAGAGAACAACTTGAAGAAGGTACTTCTCCCTTTCCATGTGGGTTCCAGGATCCAGTTCTAGTTATTAGACTTGGTGAAAAGCTCCTTTACCCTTGGAGCCTTCCTATTTACCCACTATTTCCTTTACATAACTCTCACTGTTGGAACATTTCCAGGCCTGCTCATATTCTTTAAGTAAACATATTTTGTTTCATTGCCTATAAAGCCATGGCTCATGTTTACGATCCAATCTCATCTTCCAGTGGGCAAATGCCTTAGAAACACCCAGGTTTCTAATTTCTCCCTCCTCACCTCTATTTTTGGACTTTAATAGTCCCTAACTATATGCTGATTTATAGTAAAGAAGCAAAATGTAGCAACTGCATCAGGAAAAGACAAGTCTCCCTTTTGCTCTTTACAATCATTATAAACTCTCAAAATTTGGCCATTCTGTACTATTCCAATGATTTCAAATAAAATTTATCCATTTAATATACATATAAATTAATAAATAATTTCATAAAATTATTTTTGATAAGCTACAATTTATTAGTCTCCTACCTAATCAAATTAGGCATTTTTATAAGTCAATTATATAACATCATGAAAGTTTTCACTTAAAACAAAAAGACTTCCAAATAATAAAAAAAAAAAAAAATTGGGGAAGTGACACAGCTTAGCAGATAAAGACCATTGGTGCCATGTCTTACTTCTCCCATTCAGTTCCCAGAACCCACATGGTAGTAGAAAGAGAGACCCAGCTCTAACAAGCTGTCCTCTGACCTCCACACATATGCTGTAGCATGCACACCTGGTCATGTGTGTGTGCACATGCATAAACAAATGAACAAATATTAAAATAATTAAAGGAAACAACCTTAAAATTAACCTGGCTATAAACTGTCTTTGTGTGCAACTATGTGAAATGCAAATGAAAAATGATGATCTAAATTTACTTTTAAAGGTTTTTTAAATTATTATTTTTATATATTAAAATTATTAAAATAAAAAATATTAAATTAATATTTTTAAATTATTATTATTATATATATTGAATTTAATTATGTATGTAGGTATGTTTGCAGGAGTGCTGGAGTCTGTGGAGGCTAGAGGTGTCATTCTGCTGAGGCTGGATTACAGATGGTTGTGAGTAGCCAGTTGTGGGAACTAGGAACTGAACTCAGGGTCTCTGCAATAGGCCTATGCACTCTTAACTGATGAGCCATCTTTCCAGCCACTCAGCTTTTATTTTAAATGTATGTTTGTCACTAGTTTACAGTCATTTTGGGATTAGTCATGGAAGAAAGACATGTTCACTAATGCTATCAGATCCCCATCTGACCCGGAATCCTTGTCAAATGAAGCAGATGTCATTGTGTTAATAGTGACAGTAGTAAGGACCTATAAAGACTAGAATTCAACAGTGAAGAGGAGAGATTATTACATTTTGCAGAAGCAAAAACAGGAAACCCTGAACTTGGACACTGATCATAGCAATTCCTGTCCCTTCTGACTTTAAGGATTAAGATATTATTATAATGGAAATCAGAATTCACTAGATATTATCCTGAAAAATGTCCCACCGAACAAATCTGCAGTAGAAATACTTATTTTTCACATATATGTGTGAGCATGTACACCCAAGCACTTATATTCTGTAAATATATTTCATTAGTTTAATTTCATTTAGAAGTACCACAAATATGCTCTCATGAAAATACTGTGTTAAAATGTTTCCTTTTAAAAAAAGTCTCTGTATTTTAATTTATATGTATACGTGCATCTGTGTGTGTGTGTGTGTGTGTGTGTGTGTGAGAGAGAGAGAGAGAGAGAGAGAGAGAGAGAGAGAGAGAGAGAGAATGTGTACATGTGTATAGTTTGTGTAATTGTCCATGAAGGCCAGAAGAGGTTGTCAGCTCCCTAGTCTTGAATTACTGTCCATTGAGAACTGTCCAGTGTGAGTGCTAGGAACTGAAATTCAGTTCTGTGAAATAGTAGCAAGTGCTCCTAACTGCTGACTCAACTCTTTAGCACCTAAACTCTTCGTTTGCATTGAACAGTTTTCACATCTAACTTATCTACAAGTAGCCATTTCTATGATGAAAAAATGCTAATGAAATTTGATGCCAACTGAAATTTGCAGAGGAAACTTTAAGGCTGTGGTGTGGTGTTCAGGAAGTCCAGAGTCCTTGTGTTACAGGGATACCCATTTTTTTTTCTTAGCTATCTCACAACTCAGGGATCTGGTTTTTAGCAATGTATATAGCCTAAATGTAATACAATGTGATGTATTTAACAAACATGATGGGAAGTAATGAATAAGTACGAGTGCAGAATGAAAAGCCTGTGAACCCAGAGACATCTGTGAGCTGGGAAGAACTGCTGGATATGATATGCTTCACTGAAAATTCAGAGGAGATTGTTCAGCTCAAGCAGGGATGTTCCCCACACCGGGGAAGCAGAACAGACTTCCATAGTTGGTACACTTCCAGCAGTGCAACAGAACAGCAGTGGAATCACAGATTCAAGGTGAGTCTGGATGTAACAGGGAAGCACTGTCTCAAAACTGAAAAACACAGAGATGACTGGATGCCTGTGGGCCAGAAGTCATGTTGTATTTCATGGTGACTCAATTTGCATCCCACACCAATGCAAAATGCCAGGAAAGAATTATTTTAATTAATTAATTAATTAATTAATTAATTTTCTTTTGTTTTTACATCCCAACCAAAGTTTCCTCTCCCTCCTTTCTTCTCAGTTCCTCCCTCCACCTCCCCTCCCACCCCATCCACTCCTTCTCCACTTCAGATACAGGCATCTCATTGGATATCAGCCAGCCATTGTATATGGAGTTGCAGTGAGACTAGGCACCTTCTCTTCTTTTAAGGCTGAATGAGGCAATCTGGTGGGAAGAATGGGTCCTCATAGCAGACAACAGAGTCAGAGACATCCCCTGCTCTCACTGTACGACTATGACAGGAAAACCAAGATACATAACTAACATACATGCAGAGGACATATATCAGTCTCATGCAGGCTCCCTGATTGTTGGTTCAGTCTCTGTGAGACCCCATTACCCCAAGTTACTTGGTTCTGTGCGTTTTCTTGTGGTGCCCTCAACACCAGTGGGTCCTACAATCTTTCCTCCCCCTCTTTCACAGGACACCTAGAACTCTGCCTAATGTTTGGCTGTGGGTCTCTGCATCTGTTTCCATCAGTTGCTGGGTGAAGCTTCTCCGATGACAGTTGGGCTAAGGCACCAATTTATGAGTGTACCAGAATATTATTAGGAATCATTTCATTGACATTTTTTTTGCTTTGTTTTGTTTTTGCCAGTCATGTTTGGTACTATCCTAGGTCTCTGGGATATCCCATCTCTGGGTCCTGGCCCTTAGCCAGGTGCTCCCTCTCAAGGTATGGGTCTCCAGCAGTGCCAGTCTTTACTTTATCACTCCCACACTTTCTGCACCATCCCTGCCCCTGCCCAACATCTTGTAGACAGGACAAACTGTAAATAGAAGGGTTTGTGGCTCCCAGTATCTCCACTGTAAGTATTGCCTGGTTAGAGGCAATGGCCGGTTCATGCTTAGTATCAATATTGCTAGCAGTCTTAGCTAGGATCACCCACATAGATTGCTGGGAGTTTCCATTGCTCTATGTTTCTAGCTCATCCCAGAGAAAACAAAGAAGGAGTGACAAAGGGATCAAGGAGCCTCAATGGCAAGAAGTTCAGTGTGGCTCAATGGCCTCTACTCTCTCAGAAAAACACATGCTTTCCAGTTTACTGAGAGACCCTGCCTCAGAAAATGATAAAGAAAAACATCCAAAGTCCTCCTCTGGCCTCTGCACCTGCCTGTGCATATGATTTTATACATATGTATATGGCAGGGGCATTTGCAGGTATGTATGTACATACATACACACACATGCACACACTAAAAGTAAAAATAAAACTACAGGCAAAAACAAAGGAAAAAAATGAGCAAATAAACAAACGACCAGTAGAATTCCTAGTGTTGGTGTCTCATTTTGGCAATGGGACCTGAATACTTGATTCAGAGGACTGCTGGGTTTTAGAGATAGATCCTCTGTACCCCAGTACAGATGCTTGGAGTCTAAAGATGTCTTGTTGTTCCTGTTCATAGGTGCAGTCGAGCTCAGCTGAATTTCAGGCAGCTGAGAGAAACATACGAAAGTACAGTCCAGGACCATGAAATGGTTTAGTGGGTAAAGGTACTTGCTGACAAGTCTAGTGACCTGAATAGAATCCCCAGACACACATGGTGAAACAAGACAACTGATTTTTTCAAGTTGTCTTCTGACTACCATTTGCATACTGTAGTATGCATGTGGGAGCCAGTCTACCATTTGCCTATTTGACAGGCTGTGTACACAATAAGAATTGATTTGATTCTAATAAATGCCAAATTAAAAATTCATTCAGTCCTTCTTTGGGTCAGTTAGTACTCTCAATATTGTTTTTTTTTTTTTTTTCAAGGCTATGCGGTGAGTATCATTGTCATTTTCATTTTACTAATGATGAAACAGGCACAGGTTTTTTAAATACTTTGCTCAGACGGCATAGACAATATGGGGTGTGACCAGCATGGCAAATACAGACAGCGAGGCCATGTAGCCTGCACATCTAGTCTAGCCCACTGACTGGGCCACACCACTGGGTGCTGATCACTTGGGTCAGCACAGCCAAGAAAGAACTCTTCATCTTCAGCTGGAGATGGACTATGGCCAAAGTTTGGTTTATCATGAAGTTGGATGGACAATGACTGACTGACAGAGCTATGTAAGGCAGTGACCTCACTCCAAGCCAGGAAGATAGCTATAGCTGTAATTTCTAACTATCACCCCTGGAACAACAGATATGTATGAGCTGAGAATGGTCTGATCTCCTTCAAAGGGTCAAAGAAAAATGTTGAGATGCTTTGTTTATTTCCTGTAACTGTGAAGGGAGGTGGCACTCATCTATAAACCTAAGGACAGAAGAGAAATTAATGGAGGTCTATGGCTGAGTGCTACCCTTTTTCTATGTAAGTGATTTTATTTTCAACCAAGCAACTGACCTAAAAGGAAAAATCAGAAAAATCAAGAGGGACTTCTTTTGTTTAGAGTTGTGGCAATTTTGTCTCAAGTTGTATATTTTCACAAATATAATTCATTGGCTCCAAAATGGACCAGAAAAATCAAGAGCAGCTTGTACCATCATCACACATTTACAGAAGGTCTAGTATTTACTTAGAATGACAATGAGAACATACATAAATAAGATGAATATTCATTTCAAGACGTTCTCATCCTGGTTTAAGAAAACGATATGATGCTTATGTTCAAATCATAAAATTCAGATCCTAGTTTATCTTATTTCATTTTATCTTATTGTTATTCTTTAGGTGTTTGTTTTCCAATGAGAGAAAGGAAGGGTGTGAATTAGGATGGAAAGGGAGGTGGGGAAAATATCAGAAGAGTTGAGGAAGGGGAAACCAGAACCAGAATATATTGTATGTAAAACATCTATTCATTTCTTCTAAATTTATTTAATTTTATTGAAAATAGATTTTTCCCCTTCCATCCAAATCCACACCCTTTCTGTCTCTTATTGGAAAACAAACAGGCTTGGACACCCTTTTCATCACATTGAGTTGAATTAATGAGAGTGGAGGTACCTAGTCTTACTGCAACTTGAAGATACGCAATGGTTGATATTCATGGAAGGTCTGCCCTTTTCTGGAGAGAAAAGGAGAAGTAGATGAGGGGGCACAGGGCAGGTGCATGGGAGGGGTTGGGAATAGAGATGGGAGGTAAAACAGAGGTCACGATGTAAAAAAAATAATAAAAAAAAAATATATTAAACAAGAAAACAAGCACACATCTAAAGAATAATAATAAAACAAGACAAAATAAAACCAAAAATCTATTTTCAGTAAAAGAAAAATAGAAAAAAAGATGCTAGCTGAAAAACTACAATGCATAATATGGTGTGTTGTAGAGAAAGAATTCAAAATGTGGACTATGAACATGATTCATTGCCCATGTGGCTAATGTAGCTTTTGACAGAGAACAGATGTACAAGGCTGGACATCATTTGTCTGTCAACAGAAGTGTCACAAAACTCTCCTTAATGAGTCTTAGGCAGCAAAACATTTCAATCTCTCTTATGTCATTTTCTCCGATTTAATCAAGGCATAGGGGATATATGTGAGCTTTATTTTGAGAAACTTGTAGCCAAAGTGAACTTATACTTTAAGGTGTTAGAGAGTTATTGCCTGAAATTGGCTTGTAATGTAACATAGTCACACACATTTGTAATTGTGATTATCATGTGTTAATACGTCATGTCACAATGGTGCAAGAAGTTGGACATTGTTCAAATGAACCAAAATGTTGATTAATGTAATTTTCAAAAGCCAAATTTATTAACATATTTCTAAATTAAGTAATGTTCTGTTTCTTGATTTTATAGTAATTTTCATGGACATAATGAAAATGTAAAGCCCACAGATACATGTAAGAAAATAATTGTAATAAATAAATAATACAAATTTTAACACCCCCTTTCTTTTTTGTATGCAAATGTGGAGGTAAGAGGACTGATTTTGGGAGCTGGTTCTTTCCTACCCTTACTGAGTGGGTACTGGGAATTGAACTTGGATCATCAGGATTGGCCACAGATGCTTTTACCCCCAGATGTTTCCCAACCACCCAAATATATATTCTTTTAAATCCTTCCATTGCATAAATAATCATATATATCTTATGCATTTTCCTTCTAATACACACATAATGCATTACTTCTGCTTGTATGAATTTTAAAAATTATTCCTATGAGAAAGTATTTTAGCTAGTGGAGCTTGTTATACTATTGATCAGTGACCAATGGTTGAATGACTTGTTAAGTGGTTTGACTAAATGCAACTCTTAAACACTTTTACTTGAAACAGATTTCATCAATAATGTTTGATCTGCCAGCGGTGCTTTCAAAAGAAAAGCTGGACTAAGTGCGTATGTGTGTGCACAGAAAAGCAACACCTCAATACAAAGTTTCTTCAGTTTGGCACTATTAACATGTTAGATCAAATAATTTCTTCTACAAGGCATCTCATACACTGAAGAACATTCCTGTATGATTGTTTGTATGTGTATGTGTGTGGTATATATACATGCACTTACATATGTTGTAACAGGCCTCCAGACCTTAGCAGGATCCCAGACCTTAGTACAACTGACACTATGTTCGAAGTACCATTCAGGCCTTGAAACCCAGCACAAAGATATCACCACCTACAAAATAAAATACAAAGAACTAATCCATAAAATTCCATAGCTGTGGAAAAGTCCCTAAATCTATTAACTCTGCTGTTTTGCTTCTGTAATTCTGCTTCTGGCTAACTATTCTAGCTAACTGAGATGTGGCAACCCAGGATGTGGTCTTTGTGCTTAAAACTCATTCCAAGAAAGGATTGGAGGTGTGGTCACACGCCCACTTGTTATAGTCACCACTAGGCGAATAAAGACTTTCTATTTGCTTAAACCAGTGTCTGAGTAGTCTTCTCTGGTGAGTACCTCACAATAATGTGTGGATGCATATGTAGGCATATGATTGCACATGTATGTGAAGGCCAGAGGCTGCTGTCTGGTGTCTTCTATAATTACTCTCTACTTTATTTTTTGAGGCAGGATCTTTTGTTGCAGTCGTATCTCATTGATTTATGTAGCCCTTCTACTCAGCTTGCCCCAGGGATCCCTGTCTCCTGCTCCCAAGTGCTTGGGTTACAGCTTGGACACTACACATATCTAACGTTTCCACGTGAGTGCCAGAGTTCAAGACTCCATTCACGGTTTTGTTACAAATGCTTTATGCACTGCAGAATTCCCCAACCTCACAGTGTGAGGTATTTAATGATATTGCTAGATTTTACTCTGTAGTTACTTCTGATGTCTTCCCTCACCAGTTGGGAAAACTCTAAATGTATGAAAACTAGACCCTGGGTTGCAAATTCAGGGGACCAAGTTCCCATATGTAGGTCAAGTTGGCCTTAAACTTATTATGTAATCCAGGCCTCACACCCATAGGTGATGCCCTTGACTCTGCCTCACAAATTCTGGAATTATCAATTCACACCAACTTGTCCAGCTCACACTGATTCCTTCTTGATAAGAGAAGAGGCAATGAGAAAAAAATTAAGAATCACAAATCAAGATAAGAATCTTAAGAGAGTATTTTTTTCTAGAATGTTCATGAACTTGGGAAACAATATTTATTGTAAACTATTTTGGGGAGTTGAAGCCAATGTTTGTTATTAGACTAAATTAAATAAGACTAAATGGCTAAAAATACACTATTTTTTTAAAGGTACGATGTATAAAGGAAAATAATTGATCTCTCCTTATATTTGAAATTATGTGAATTCCCAACTACAAAAACATAATAATGAAAATCACTGTTTACAGGGCTTTTTAAAGATTTATTTTCATTTTTATTTATGTGTATGTGTCCATGTGAGTGTATGCCATTTGACTGTGGGTATCTGGAAGCCAGATAGCCTGTAGCTGGAGTTAGAGGCAGTTTTTCAGGGAACAAAAGCAGGTCTTCTGTAAGAGCTATAAGTACTTTTAATAACTAAGTCATGTCCCCAGGCTCTTGGCAGTTTCTTTTGGTCCTGAAACATTAACACCTGAAAGTCTAATCTAATATTTTTACAGTGGAAGTTGAACATCATTTTATTACAAAAATAATGAGCATTTCAAAATGATTTACTTCTCATCTTATTACCAGTAATGAAAAATGGAATGCTACTTGACAAGTAAAATAACTTAATAAGAAATAGCAACTGTCTAAAAAATATATGAATCATATCATAAATATGAGCACACATTTTAGCTGCTAGAAAAGCCTAAAGAATCAGTCATTTCTTGAAACTCACAAAAATAACTGTATCCAAAAGGAAAAAAAATGGTTTATTACAATTGTTAAAAATGGTTTATTACAACTCTTAAACATTACCTTTAAATAATAATGGCAGTAAAGAAGGAATTTACATACCCAAGAGTAATTCTTATCTCCTACAATGAAAATAATCTTTAGTGTCAATGATCAGTCAAGACTTAGTCATGTCTTACATACATTTGCTGTGTCAGTATGAGGACCTGAGTTCAGATCCCCAGCAGCAATAGAAAAAGGAATCAGCTTGGAACATTCAGCTCTAAGTTAGATGTCTCCATCAAATTTCTCCCCTCAGTGCTCAAGAGAATTTTATGAACTCCACTGAAGAGGAGGCAGAAAGAGTGCAAGAGCCAGAGAAAATAAAGGACACCAAGAAAACAAAATCCTCTAAATCCCCATGATCAAAGCACTTATGAACTCAGAAACTGAGGCAGCATGCACAGTGCCTGCATGTGTCTTCACCACGTCCTTTGAATATACCTTATGGCTTCCAGTTTAGTGTTTTTATGGGACTTTTGAGGGTGCAAACAAGTGGGTATCTGTTTCTTGTGTCTGTTCTTGAACTCTTCCTTCTGTTGATTTTGTCCAATTCCAATGCCTTAGTTTTGTTTTATCATACTATATTATATTATATTTCCTTAGAAGTCTATTATTTTTTCTAATGAGAGACAGAAAAGGAATGCTTCCAGATGGTGGGAGGAGCTGGGAGGAGTAGAGGGAAAGGAAACTGTAATCAGGATATATTGGATGAGAAAAGAATCTATTTCTAATAAAAGGAAAAAAAAAAAGAAGTGGGCCAAGCCATACCTATTCTGCAACCTCAACAATCTGGAGATGGAAGCAGAAGGAATCCCAGCATTTCTCAATGTCAGCTTAACTCAAATTCAGTGAGAGACCCTGTCTCAAATTAGTAAGGTTGAGAGTGATAGACCAGGACACACAGCATCCTCCCATGGCCTCTGTGTGAATGCATTACACACACACACACACACACACACACACACACACACACACACACACACACACACACAAGAGAGAGAGAGAGAGAGAGAGAGAGAGAGAGAGAGAAAGAGAGAGAGAGAGAGAAGGGATAGGGAGGGAAATGAATAATTAAAATGTAGCAAATATTAATTTAGAATGAGTAATTTGTGTCAATTTGAAAACAATTCAACTGGCCATGTAGTCATTACTTATTTCTTTTACTAATAGGAAGGAATCTGAGTTTTATGAAGTTCCCCATTGCCTTATCATGTGTGTTTATGCTTTGGGTAGAAAATAAAACTTCAGGCAGTATAAACCAAGGCAAGATTTACTAAACTTGTTTCATGCTGTTCTCCCTCAGACACACATTTGATTTCAGCAAATAGAATTGCTCATACATGATAGAGTGTTACAACACCATGAGTCTTTTTCAATGAGTTCACAGCACCACCACACATATAAACAGAAGTTGTATCTATGGCCCCCTGACATACACCTTTGTGAATGCCAAACACAGCTCTCATTGCAGAAGAGATGGTATAGTTTATTCTCTTCCAAATGTGTATGGTGATATTTAGTTCAGAATAATCACAGGGAACAAGGGTTCAGGTTGTCCTGTGCGGCATATTCCAACATATAAATGATCCCGTGAACTTTTTACAGTTACTGAATAAAAGAAAACTGTAAACACACCCCCTTACCAATTATTGGGTTAGGAACAGAAATTAGGTTTAGAGCAACATGAAGAACCCTCTGATGACATTCTTATCTTTAGGACTGCTGGAAGCAGGTGGTTGCTAAGAATACATTGTAAAGGTTTTATCCCTTAGTCATACTGATGTAAAGTTAGATACAAAGTTAGCAATGAATGGCTATTACTGAGTTTAAGGATAGTCCAAGATTGATTTGATTCTAGACATGCAATATTCCAATTCTGGAGTGTGATTTAATCTGCCAATAAGCTTTAGAGACTCCTCCATATAGCTTTTTTTTTTTAAGCTAACTTTAGTTCATAGGTTTCCCTGTTGGACGAGCATCACCAATTTGAATTTTTATGTCCCATGGTGATGAAAGACTCATTCTTAGAATACGATAGAGATCATGTTGGCCCACACAAAGTTCAAGCAAGTGAAAATGGCTACATATATGAGAAAAATGATTTTTAGGCCGCATCCCTTACTGAAGAATTATTGATAGTGATTTGGGAGAGAGAAATTATACTGAATAATGAAATAAGACCCTTATGAAGCCAGTGAGGAATTACAGTCTTTTAAAAAGGAGGAGGTCTGGATAAGCATAAAAACTCAACAAAAATATGATAAAAGAGAGAATATAATATCATGATCTTCATTTGTGATTTCACTAAAAACAAGATCAGCATCGTTTCTAAATTATTTTCATTATTTAGGAAAACATACTAAAAACTATCCCAACATTTCAAGTTTTAACAAATCTAAACGTAAAATGGTATTTAATAAATGTGTTACAAAAGGTTGGGAGTTGGTAGAAATACTATTAGAGAGAGTTCCATTTTTGTTTTTTGGGTATCTAACTTTGATACAGTTGAGATGTGCATATGGATATGTGGACAGAAAGAGTTGGCACTAGTTTCAGGTAAGAATAAAAGTCTATTATTATCTTGCCTGTAAATGACAGCATGCAGACAAACATGATGCTGGAGAAGGAACTGAGAGCCCTACATCTTGATCCTCAGGAATCAGGAACTATACTATCTGTTGGTTGTATCTTGAGCATATCTAAGTCCTCAAAGCCACCAACAGTGACATATTTCCTGCAACAAGGTCATACCTACTCCAACAATCTAGAATAAAAGAATTCCTGAAGGTATCTTTATTCTGTATTTCAAGTTGTACTACAAAGATATAGTATTAAAAACCACATGGTATTGACATAAAAACAGACATGTTGATTAATGAAATTGAATTGAAGGATGTTGATCAATGGAATTGAGTTGAAGACTCAAACATAAATCTACACATATATAGAAACCTGACTTTTGATAAAGAAGCCAGAAATACAAACTGGAAAAAGAACAGCATCTTCAACAAATGGCACCAGTCAAAGTTAATGACTTCATGTCAAAGAATGCAAATAGATCCATACTTATCACTCTGCATAAAACTCAACTTCAAATGGATCAAAGACCTCAACATAAAAACGGAAATGCTGAACATCAGAGAAGAGAAAGCAGGTAACGGCCTTGAACTCAATGGTATTGGAAAAGAATGACATCAGCCCAATAACTAAGATAAATAAATTAATAAACAGGACCTCATGAAACTGAAAAGTTTCTGTATAGCAAAGCATGTCATCAATAGGACAAAGTGGCAACTTACAGAATGTGAAGTACTTTTATCAACTCCTCATCCAATAGAGGACAAATATGCAAAAATATATAAATAACTCAAGAATCCAGATGCCAAAAAACCAAATTGCCCTACTAAAAATGAGGTACATTACTCATCTGCCATGTGGCATCATGGGTGGAGGAGAGATGCCACCCCATCAATACCTGAGGCAAGTGGAAGAATTGACCCTGAGGTTGTAAGAGCAAGGGAGATGTTTCTGTCCCTCATCAGCTGCAGCACTCTGCAGAACAGCCCCTATACCTTGCCTGGGCAACACAGTAGAGCTGGCCCTGAAAGTGTAGTTGTGGGAGAATCAACTCAGAGGGCATGAAAGTGGAAGAAATGGCTCCCCCGCCCCTTGCTCATTACTGTAAAGAGTGAGCTAGCCAGGGCAATGCTGGAGAGCTCACCCTGGTGGTGAAGACAAAGGAGAGCTTCTTTTAGAGTACCAGGTGGGGAGTGAAGTGTGAGGGTCAGTCCTGTGGACCCAGGGCTACAAGATTGCCACTCCACAACACAGAGCAGCAATGGGATGTTGAAGAGTCCCAGTGAGGGTCCATTGTCATTGGTGTGGCAGACACCAGGGGTTTTGAGCCAGACCAATGACACTTTGGGATGTAAAATGTATGGGTAAAAGGGTTTACTGTGTGACCCACTGTATCACATTGCAATTTCCATGATGGGATTCTCCCTTTCTTCCTTTCCCCCCTCTATCTTCTCTTAAATTTTATTTTGTTTTACTGGGGGCGGGGCAGATAGTTGAGATCAGGAGATATGATGCAGAGATAGGATGTGAAAGATAAAAGAATAAATAAAAAGAAAGTTTAAATAAATTAATAAATAAAATTCTTTAATTTCCAAAAGAGAAAAAAATGGGGGCACAGATCTAAACAGAGTATTCTCAAGAGAGGGAATTCCAATGGCTGAGAAATACTTACAGAAATGTTCAACATCCTTAGCTACAGGGAAATGCAAATCAAAGATTTCATCTTACAGCCATTACAATGGCTAAAATCAATAACTCAAGTGATAGTTCATGCTGACAAAGATGTAAAATTAGGGGAACAGTCATTCATTGTTGGTGGGAGTGCAAACTTGTATAGCCACTATGGAAAGAAGTGTGATGGTTCCTCAGAAAGATGGGAATAGATCTAGTTATACCACTCTTGTATAATTACCCAAAAGAAGCTTCACCCTATCAGAGGGACACTTGTTCAAACATGTTCATTGCTGCTCAATTCATAATAGCTCTGAACTGAAAACAACCTAGATATCCCTCAACAAAATAATGAAGAAAAATGGTATATTTACATGATGAAGTATTATTCATCTGCTAAAAAAAAGATATGAAATTTGCAGACATACGGATGGGATAAGAAAAACAACATCCTGAGTGGGGTAACCCACTAAGAAGATACATATAGTAGGTTTTCACTTCTATGAGAATATTAGCTGTTAAATAAATAATAACCAAGCTACAATTTGTAGCCCTGAGAGGTTAGGCATAGAGGGAGGATCTAGGGGAAACACATGGATCTCTCAGGGAATAGGAAATAGAGTACATTTTATGAGTGCATAGAGGATAAGGAGCTCTGGAACAGGAGAATCATGTTGGGAGGAGTAAGGAATGAAGGGAAAGACAGCTAGAATTGAGGGGCATTTGAAAGGTGGAATGGAAACCAAGTGCAATGGAAACCTCCTAAAATGTAAAAAGGTGATTCTAATGAAGTCTCCAAATAATAATAATAATAATAATAATAATAGGGGAAATGGAGTCCCAACTGGCCATCTCTTGTCACCATATGAACGTTCCAGTACCTGCACATGGAAATTTCTCCGGTACCACCTAGTCCTGTGATCCGGACAGGTCTCACCCATCCATGGTCCCACAGTCGCTTATAAAATAATCACTCAGAGGCTTAATATTAATTAAAAACTGTGTGACCTATGCCTCAAGCTTCTTGCTAGATATCTCTTATAACTTAACTCAACCCATTTCTATTAATCTGTCTCCCCATGTGGCTTCGTGGCTTACCTTGCTTCACACCTTGCTTCTCTTGGTGGTGGTTCACAGCATCTCCCCTATTCTCCTTTCTTCTCTCCTCCCTTCAGTTTGAATGCACTGCCTAACTATATTCTGCCTCATCATTGGCCAAAGAGCTTTATTTATCAACCAGTCAGAGCAACACATATTCACAACGTACAGAAAGATATCCCACATCACCTCCCTTTTTCTGTCTAATCAAAAAAGAAGTATTTTAACTTTAACATACTAAAATTACATATAATAAAACAGTTATCAAGCAAGAATTACAGTTATAATATCTAGTCTATTTGTATTTGGTAAAATTAAAGAAAATATTTTATCATCTATCCTATTTTTAAGTTTCATATCTAATTTTCATTTTATTATGACTAAGGAAAACTATTATTATAAGTATATAAGTATCTAGTCTTCAACTCTATCAAAGACCCCAGAAGGATATAATATTATCTGAGTAAACAGAAAGTGCAAGCAAGCAATTTCCATAATTCTAGAAATAACAGAGACATCTCACTGCCTGAACAATCACCCAAAGTTCCTCTGAAATTTTGGGGCATCTATCTTTAGCCTATAGGCCTAGAGTCTCTGACATAGCTTTTAGTGAAGTAGGAAATTTTAAGGACTGCTCTGTCTATTCTGGCAAAGTTTGTCAGTTGCTTTTCCCTGTGTCCTGTAGAATGCCTGGCAGTTTCTTCTTCAAAGCAGGAACGTAAAAGTCCATCTCTCACTGCAAAGTTCAGTGGTCATCTTCCTATGGGTCCTGCATGTCCAGTTTATACAGCATCTTGTCAAGCAGTTGAGGCAAGGGCACTTTTTTGCCCAGTGGATAACTTTTGCCACAAAGGAAGCAAACTCCATTATGAGTTTCTTTGATGCCCATCATCCTCGTTGAAGTAATTGTTGCTGCTAGGGGCAGACATGTCTCATTTTCCAGAAAAGTGTAAGTTCTTAAAACATTTTAAATGCCATATACTGTAGCTCTTTGAAGTGTTTGAAGATTACCTGCCTAATTGAAATGTATCTATGTATATCTAAAAACTTAATTAACATGGTCATAATTTTCATTATTATAGATGACTAATTATTAATCAGTATTTCTTAATTATGCATTACAATTTTAAATGAGTTGCATAAACAAACACCTTAAACAAGAGTAGAAATGTATATATATATATATATATATACATATATATATATAGTTTAACAAAATTAAATTTGTATCAATAAACTAAAATCCATAGCAACGTAAAACATTTTTAAATAAGTTATTGCTCTTTAAAAGTTGATTCAATAATCTACCTTTTCATTGTATCATATCTATATTCCCTTTTCTTCTTTAGAAAGAGATTGCATTTATAATCAACCTGCTTTAAATAAAAATGAACACACATTAACAAGGGAATTTGGGAGTAGCTTCCCATACTACTTCCTACCAATTAGGGGAGATGGCAATCTTTTGGAGATCCTGAGAAAATTAAGAATTATAGTTACTTCTTGGCTATAGCAGTCTCTGAGGCTGTATTATCTCAGCCAGGTACCTTGAAGCTGCTCTGGATGTTAGATCATCTAGGCCATGGCTATCATTAGAGACCTTTCAGGGGGTCTTGATTGATCAAACCATATTAGTCTGGAAGCAATCCACAGGTACTCATCTTCTGTGGAAACAAAAGCAGAACCTTTTTTCCAAAGCAACATGTCCTTAGACATAAATTTTGAAGTCAAGATACCTTCAAAATATACATATTGGTTTAACTTAGTAGCCCCTAGAATCAAACGTCTCTCTGCAGTTAAAAATCCCAAATACAATACAATAATATGCATTATCCAGATTCTTTGTGTAATTTTCATCTTTATACGGCTTAACTTTTATATTATTTTTACTGTGTCTTTAACGACTTTATTTTTTTAAAGTATCTATTTTTTACATAATTGCCTATGTTCCTTTTCCTCTCTCTTCTAGGCTTATGTATATTTTTACATATATTGTAAACTGTTTGGAGTTTTATTCCATCTGAATCTGATCTTAGCTCCATTTCAGTAAGTTCTCTCAGGTTTTAGGTGGAAATTCTTGCCCCATGTTGAGCACCAAATATAGATGGAAACTTCTCTGGTCTGCCAGTCCTGCGGTCTGGCCAGATCTCTCCCATCCATAATCCTACATCCTCTTACAAAATAATCAATCAGAGGCTTAATATTAATTATAAACTGTATGGCCTATGGCTCAAGTTTCTTTCTAGAGAACTCTTATAACTTAACTCAACCAGTCAATCTATGTCTTGCCATGTAGCTTTGCGGCTTACCAGTACTTTCACTTCTTGCTTCTTCTGGCGGTGTCTCACAGTGTCTCCCCCACTCTCCTTTCTTTTCTCCTCTCTTCAGTGTGAATGTCTGCCTAACCTTATTCTGCATTGCCATTGGTCAAACAGCTTTATTTGTCAGCCAATCAGAGCAGCACATATTCAAAAGGTACAGAAAGACATCCCACAGCAAGTACCAGGTCTGAGTTATATCCACTTGAGTTGTTGGCCAAAGGAATCACATGGTAATCTACCAGACAACTTAGGTTGTTGCTAAGACAATAGTTTGCTCTCCACAAGCTGAAAGCAAGGGCTCATTGCTGAAGACAAGTCCCACACAACTAATTGAACTTGGAGAAGTTGAGCTGGTGTCTACATAGAACCTTTATCCCTGTTTTCTAGTGTCTTTGGTATGAGAAGATACTCTACAGAGGGCCATAAGAGATACTTATACACTAAACCAGCCTTAAAAACCTTTGATTTACCATGCTATCTTGCCTGCAAAATATATTAAGGCAATGGTGGGAGAAATTTTTTAAAAAAAATGTTTGTAGGAGTAAACAACCAATGTCTGACTTGACTTAAGGCCCACTCTATGAGATGGAACCTGTAATCAACACTGCTTGGGTGACTAAGTTCTAAAGAATAGATAGCCCAGGGACTTAAAAGTGAAACCAAATACTACTGTTCTTAAAAAAAAAAAAAGGTAAAACCAAATACTACTGTTCTTAAAAAAAAAGTATTGATAAAATGACTCCTAATGATATTCTGCTATATGCAGTGGTTATTTCATACTCACTAAGCTAGAATTCAGTGCTTATAAGCTACAGCAGTACTTGTTCAGCCATTATCAGAAAGGCTTCCTCCTGCAGAAGATAGGAACATATACAGAAATTCACAGCCAGAATTTATGCAGAGATAGAGAACTTAGAATACAAAGCCCTAAATGGGATGTCTCCATAAAATCTCTCCCCTCAGATATCAATGAATCCCTTAGAAGAGGAGGCAGGAAGAGTGTAAGAGCCAAAGAGGATAGAGTACACCAGGAGAACAAGGCCCTCTGAGTAAAGTAAACAAGGCTCACATAAATTCAGAGACTGAAGCAGCAAGCACAGGGCCTGTGAGGGGCTGCACCAGGTCCTCTGTATATGTATTATGGCTTCCAGTTTAGTGTTTTTATGGGATTCCTAAGTATGCAAACAAGTAGATCTCTGATTCTTGTGCCTTCTTTTGGGCTCTTTTCTTTTTGTTGGGTTGCCATTTGTAGCTTCAAAGTAATGGTTTTGCTTTATCATATTATATTTTATTTTGTTGTCACGTATAATTCTGTTTTTTTCTAATGACAGATAGAAATGGAATGGACCCATATGGCAGGAGAGCTGAGGAGGAGCCAGGAGGAGTAAAGGGAGGGGAAATTGTGATCACGATACATTGTATGAGAATCTATTTTTAATAAAATGAAGGAAATTCCATTTTAAAAAAGAGTGTAAGAGCCAGAGTGGATGGAGGACACTAAGAAAACAAGACCCTCTAAGTCATCATGAGCAAAGCTCCTATGAATTCACAGTCTGTAGCAAGATGCATATGGTATGAACAGGTCTTAACCAGGTCCTCTGCACTGATATTATAGCCTCCAGTTTAGTATTTTTGTGGGATTCCTGAGTGTGTGAATGAGTAGGTCTCTGATTCTTGTCCTTTCTCTTGGGCTGTTTTCCTTCTGTTGGTTTCTTTTGTCCAATTCAAATGTGTTAGTTTATTAGTTTTTATTATATCTTATTCTGTTATATTTTTTTAAAAATGAATGAATGAATGAAAACTTAGCCACTAGAATAAAGGTTAACTCTCATTTATACCTGCTGGGAGAGGGAAAATCAGTTTTCTCCAAAGGAATGACACTGGATATATCAACCACTCTAGGGCAGGTCTCATGTTCAGTAGTTGACCAACCACTAATGGACTCCTCAGGTTTACTTTTTTGTGTGTATGCTCTTGTTTGATTTGATTTTATTTATTTTGGAAGGTGTTTTATTTATGTATGCTTTTAGGTTTGGGGATGTTTTGTTGTTATATTGGATTTTCTTTTTTGAGAAAGAATTTAAACTTGGATGGCTAAGGAGAAGGAGAGGATCTGGAAGAACTTGAAGAAGGGGAAGGATGTGATCAAAATATTTTGAAAGTTAATAAGGAAATTGACAATACAAATACAATCTCTTCAACTTATCTATTGTATTTCTATGTGTTTATTTCCAGGAATTAATTGGTTAAGAGAAAAAATGACATAGATTCTATGGTTTTTAAAGTCTTACCCAAATTTGTCAATACATGACATCACAACCTATTGAAATTATGACATATAGCTTAAATGCCAAAGGAATAAGAGAATCCCATAAACAAACCATTACATAAAGGGTCCAGTGACTTTTGGTAAAACCCCGTTCTCTGAGAAAAGAATGTTTTCTAAAATGATACCAGTAGTGTTTGGTAAACTATCCTCTATATGTGAAGAATAAACTTGGACTTTACTGTTGCTGTCTGAAAGTGTGTTTCCCAGAAATCATATGTTGCAATTTCTCCTTCAAGTGTGTGATATTAAGAAGTAACCACCTAAGAAATGAGTATGTCATGCACAGTCAATGCAATCTTTAACAAAATAATATGAGCACAAGTTACATTTATTCTCACACTCCTCAAAAGTGTCCATAGTGACAATGAGATGGCTCTACTGTTAAGAGTGATTTTCTTGAAAATCTGATGAGTTGAATTCCCAGAATCAACATATAAATCCAGATACAGTAGTGTGCAGACCTGTAATTACAATATGTCCTTCTCTGGAGTTGGGAGAATAGACAAGAAGTCCACTGCCAACCAGACTGGATTATAGTATGGAAAGGGGAAGAAATAAGGAGAGACCTAGAGTCAACAAGGTGGAAGTATAGAACAGACTCCTGACACATGAAAGTTGTTAGAAGTTGTTAGTTATCCACTGACCTTCACATATGGTGTGGCACATACACACACACACACACACACACACACACACACACACACACACACTAAACAAACAAACAAACAACAAATAAATAAATACATAAATAAACACAAAAGCTTTAAACATGAGAATACTTCTTTGGACTCTTGATGTTTTGAGCTATGTACAAACACAGCCTCTGTGAAAGCAAAAATGTTCAGTATGTGAGCTCTGTCCCTGCAGCAGCAACCCTCTCTGTCCCTCAGATACTCAGATCTCCATGTTCCTTTTCATTATGTTGCAAATTCTGTATAGGTAACCAATATTTTCTCAGATGTTCTTTGAAAAAGAATTCAAATAATGAGCTATTTTCAGAATTTCACTTCAAAGAAGTGAGTCTGAGATTCGATGAAACCTGTCCATAAAATTGGATTTACACTATTTGCCTATGATTACACTATATTCTATATTCACACCCCATCCAACATTCAGAACTTTGGCCACTCTATCTCAAGGTATCTAATATTAATATATGAGGCTAGTGCAGTAGCCATCAAATTTCAACATCTATAATCCCCATTTACACATATGTAATTTGTGTAATAGTTTACACTTTATTTAATATTTTTTGCTTAATGTTCTTTGCTTAACATAAGTCCTCCCCTTTTTAGCCTTCCCTTTCCTGTTCCCCAACTCTTGTGTGCGTGTGTGTCTGTGTGTGTACATGTGTGAACATGCTATGTTAGGTTATGTAGAGGTCAGGTAAACTTGCAGAAGTCAGTTCTGTCTGAGGACTCACAGTAGCTGCGGTTGCCTAAAAAGTTCAAGCCAGTCCACATTCTAGCCTGGAGTAGGAAGCAGATCATCAGTCTCTACCTCTAATGGGAGAGCTATGGAAGTTGATGAATTCTGAAGTTAAGGGAAGTTAGATGTCTGTAAAGGCATGTCTCATGGTAGACAGATTACACTCTAGTGGTTAGTTCCAAACCTAGACATGTATGAGCAGCACAAATTGGAGATATGTAATTAAATTTAAAAAATAAGAAAGAGGACATGACATAAGCAGTAGCAAGGAGTGGTAAGGGGAATTAAAATGAAAAGTTGGGATGAATATGATCAAAACACATTTTCCATCATTATCAATAATTAATAAAAAATATAATAAATGAAGCCAGTCTGTACTTACACTATGTAAGTTCTAGGTATTGAATTCAGGTCATCAGGCTTGGCAACAAAAACCTTTATCTACTGAGCTATATCACTGGCTCTTGAGATTTATAGCGTCTTCAAACCTACCTTAAAAACATGGCTTAGTGATGTTCTTCAACATAACTTTTGAAACAATGGTATTACCTATAAAACAGCCACCATTTATACATGGATTTTCTCAGTGTGCAAATGCTTTAATTAAGTTTACACATGTGATCCCATTTAAGTCTCACAGCAAATGCAATAGAAAGTTTAATAACATCACCAGATAATCAAAGAAGATGGAAAATAATTTAAATACCAATGCATCACATGTACACAAACCCTGTTCATCATCCTAGAACTCTGATTAAATTTTCAAACCTTTATTTAATTGATCTAATCTAGAAAGATATTAAGGTTCCATCTGCACACAATTTTCCTGTCTACTTTATAATTGTATTTCAGATATTAATTCTATGATTTAATGCATATAGAAGCCACCTTGCATACATGCATGCACACATACACACACATAAAAACACACATACACAATCATAGAAAATAATTTGTTCTAACTCAGTACTCCATGATTATCTATAAGTTAAAATTAAATATATCTTTATATTAAATATAATAAAATAGCTTCAATTTTTGAAGATTCATGTTATTTGTATTTGTGTGTACATGGTTAGAGGTGCCCAAAGAGGCCAGAAGAGGGCATCAAATTCCTTGCAGCTGGAGTTGCAGGTAGTTGTGAGCCACCTTGTAAGTGGTGAGAACTGAATCTGGATTCTTTCCGAGAGCAGGAATCTCTCATAAACTCCAAACCATCTCTCCATCACCTAATATCTTTATTAATGTATAAATTGATTTTATCTTGCAGATTTCCTTGTATTTAAAGAAATAAGTATTTCCAGGAAACATAATAATAATTAAACTAGTATTCTAAATTGCCACCATTTTGTAGAAGAAGCTGACATATAAATTACTGTTCAGACCACAAGTTAATAGCAGATAAAAAATAAACACCTTTAACTATATGAACACTGAACATGACAAAGGAAAGATCTGATAACATGCCAATCAAATGCAAGTTATGCCATATACAACTATAGTTCTCAGTTTCTCAAAATTGTACGTCCATCAGAATTACCTGAAGATCTTATTAAGATGCATATGAATGGCTGGATTTCATCCTCAGATTCTGAATTGGTATATCTGGGGTATCTCAAGAACATGATTTTTTATTAGTTCTCATGTGTTGCTCAAGTCCCCAGGATGTTCACATTTCAGATCACCAGTGTATACTGTTTCCACAGCAACTACTTACTGCTTATTTGGGGGAATATTTTTGTGGTCTCCATATTAATCAATTTTCTCATGTCTGTGACAGCATACCTGGCAAAAACAACATAATGGTGTGAAGATCTCTGCTTTGTCTGACTATTTGAAGCTGTTCTCCAACACGGCAGCAAGAGTATGAGGCAGCTGCTCACACTGATTCATTAGTCAGGAGGTAGAGAAATGAATGCTGGTACTCACAAGTAATCCATGATCATTTATTCATTTTATTAAGTCTATTTTAGAGTGGATCATCCCTCTTCAATTAAAGCTACCTGGAAAACCCCCCATGAGTATTCCCTGGAATAATTTCAAATCTCTTTAAGGATGAACCATTGGAAGTCTGGATAGATTCAAGTAAGCACAACGTTCATTTCAAACAAAACCAAATTCAGAGCCAGGCATGAACTCGTCAATTCCATGAAGGTGAGGGAGCTGGGAAGGATAAATTTGCAACAACAGCTAGAATTTGGCTGCAACTACTCATGCAGATTATGTAAGAACTTTTCTATAAAATCAAGCTGAGCTAATTGAGGAGCATGTCCAGACAAGGCAGTAGATTATCAATGTGCATAAAACAGCCTTGTATTAAAATATGCCAGTAGCTAGAGAGGAAAGTCAATGTGGAAATTCAGAGCTTTAAATACAAAACAGACTCTCTTGTTGGCTAATACAGCCCCCAACTTTGGGTTGAAGTCAGTGGTTCATCATTAATTCCTTTATTGTAGGTTTTTTAACAAATACATAAAATATACCATTTTAAGTGGAGGCTTTATGAACAGTTCAATAAAATGAGTATGACAGAGTATCTATTTATATCCTGGTTTGCTGCATATTTAAAGCCCTCTGTTGAGACCCTCTCATAGTTATTTTTCTATTGCTATGACAAAACATCATGACAGAGTCACCTTACAAAACACATTTAGTTTTGGAGCTTATGGTTCTAGAGGGTTAGAGTCCATAGCCATCATAATGTGAAGCATCACAGCAGGCAAGCAGGCATGGTGCTGGAGCAGTAGCTGAGAGCTTGCATCTGATTCATATGCATGAGAAGACAGAGAGAGAGAGAGAGAGAGAGAGAGAGAGAGAGAGAGAGAGAGAGAGAGAGAGAGAGAGAGAGAGAGGGAGAGAGAGAGGGAGAGAGAGAGGGAGAGAGAGAGAACTAACTGGAAATTTCCTGGGCTTTTGAATATTCAAAGCTTGCCCCAATGACATGCCTCTTCCAAAATGTCCATAGCTCCTAATCCTTTGCAAAACACTCTACCAACTGGGGAATCAACCATTCAAATATATGACCCCATGTAGGTCATCCTCTTTCAAACCACCACTGTTGTCTTGATCATGCTGTGTTATCACTGCAATAAGAAAGTGATCAAGGCATGCACTTGCATACACACATACAAATAAAATCTTCAATAAAACAGTCTTCTTATATTTAGTTCACTTTCCCTCTCACCATTTTGTTAATAAGTTTTCCTGTTTGTTCATGAACATAATTGTGTATCTGTATGTATGAGTATCAGATATATATATATATATATATATATATATATATATGACATTTTGTGTAGTTACTTTTCATTGTTCTGAGGTCAAGAGCAAAATCATAGGTCCCTAGACATAGATGCCCAAATCATATCAATCATATGCTTTTAACAAACCTAAGAGACTGAATAAAAAGTACTTAGTGCAATTTTAAATCATCAAACATTTATATAACTATTATTTCAAAATACATCACTACAAGTTTTTTTATATACTCAATAAAAACACATTAACAATGTTCTGAATGAGTGACTGTCACAGAATTCCCCATAGGAAGACTATAACCTTTTATATATGGACAAGCAAATGCAGGAAACTGTTTTTTCCTCTCTACAAGAGCAGACACATTTGTTGCTCTAAGATTTGGGTAGATGGTCTTTCCTGAACTGCCTCTTACCTTTTCATGTCTAGCAAACACAACTGAAGAGGAAAGAGAACCTGCAGAGCTCTTGCATACTCCCTTATTCATTTAGCAGTCCACAGAATGAAATAAGTGAAAAGGGAAATCTGACACGGCTTGTCATGTGATAGTTAGACTTGGCACTTTTGTTTTGTTTTGTGAGAAAGGAGACAAAACAAAAACATTTGGAGTATAGGCTTCTGAGCAATTGAATCTCAGGCTAGAACAAAGATTTCTTGGAAAATGACAAATCAAAAAAATTTTTTAGTAAAGCTTAGGATAATTTATCAATTATTTTTAAAAAGATATTTTTCTGTTGACTTATTTAAAATGTACTAACATATAGGTATATTAAAAGCATATTCTAGGTGGTCCATATTGGTTGTTGCTTCTACAGTTTTAGATTAAAAACATTGTGCATATTCAGAGTGGTCCAGTTTGTAAAGCCAAAAACTCTTAAATAAAAATATAAAACCTAATGAATGGAGCCCAGTAATAATACGGACAACATTAGAAGTGGATTGGCAAGAATGGACTTCTTTGCAAAATTATTTTAATAAAATTTTAGCATATCCCAAGAGATATATGAAGGTCATATTAAGGTTTCAATATTGCTTCATAAGATAGCAGACCTAGCAGAAAGAAAACAAACCATAATTAGCATACCATAGAAACATATCCTGAAACAGCAAATGCACAAATTTTCACAATAATAATGAAATAAAACAGAAAAGAGTGACCCATTACTACCAGAACAAACACAATCCATCACCCATTTTAGTTTTGTTTTCAAGATAAAATGAAACTCTTCCTGTGCCCTTCCTTATGTAAGACCTTGTCATCACTCATGTGAACTTTGGGGGGAAAAAAAAAACCCTGAAGTCTTG
>CABHPP010146313.1:0-14597 GCA_902168425.1 Peromyscus attwateri
GGGGATCATCCAATGATGGAGAAATGGATGAGATCTTCATGAACAGCCTGGTCATAAATGGAGGAAATGAAGGGCGAGGGTCGAGGGAAAAAGAGCTTGGGGGAGCGGGAGACCCCAGCTGGATCAACAACAGAGAGGGAGAACAAGGAATAGGAGACCATGATAAATGAAGATCACATGAGAATAGGAAGAAGCAAAGTACTAGATTGGCTCACAGAAATCCACAAAGATACCCCCACAATAGACTCCTAGCAATGGTTGAGAGACAGCCCAAACTGACCCACTCTGGTGAGGGGATGGCCAAACACCCTAATTGTCATGCTAGAAACCCCAACCAATGACTGAAGGATCTGGAAGCAGAGATCCACAGCTAGGCTCCTGGAGGAGCTCCGGAAGTCCAATTAGTGAGAAAGAGGAGGGTCTATATGAGAGAGAATTGTTGAGACCAAGGTTGGATAAAGCACAGGGACAAATAGCCAAATGAATGGAAACACATGAACTATGAACCAATGGCTGAGGGGCCCCCAACTGGATCAGGCCCTCTGAATGGGTAAGACAGTTGATTGGCTTGAACTGTTTGGGAGGCATCCAGGCAGTGGGACCGGGTCCTATGCTCATTGCATGAGTTGGCTGTTTGAAACCTGGGGCTTATGCAGGGTCGCTTGGCTCGGCCTGGGAGGAGGGGAATGGCCCTGCCTGGACTGAGTCTACCAGGTTGATCTCAGTCCTCGAGGGAGGCTTTGCCCTGGAGGAGGTGGAAATGGTGGGTGGGCTGGGGGGAAGGGGAGGGGGTTGGGAGGGGGGAGAACAAGGGAATCCGTGGCTGATATGTAGAACTGAATGATATTGTAAAATAAAATTAAAAAAAAAAAAAGTACCAGTAGGCCACAAGCCATGTGGCAACTTATAGAATAATAGAAATGGGTTAATTTAAGATATAAGAACAGATAGCAAGAAGCCTGCCACTGCCATATAGTTTATAAGTAGTATAAGTCTCTGTGTGTTTAGTTGGCTGCGGGACTGTTGGGTGAGAGAGATTGGTCCTGACCGTGGGCCAGGCAGGACCAGGAAAACTTCAGCTACAGTTATCCATAGTAGTCAGATCTTTACACTTCAGATAAAAAAAAAAAATCAACTGAATGCCCCCCAGAGGCCAATCTCCCTGGCGATTCTAGGTTCTGTCAAGACTGAATTTAACACTACCTATCACAAAAGGGTTTGCTTTTTTAGCTCACAATATGAGACTACAGTATTCCATGGAGGTGAAGGCATGACAGGTACAATGTAAGGCAGCTGATCATATTCCATCCATGCCAGGAAGCAGAGTGGATTTTCCCACATCAATTATCCCAGTCCAGAAATAAGATTGAACATCTCAGTACTCAATTATTTTATTAAGTATGCTGCTGCTAAAATTATATTAGTGGCTATGCATGCTAAATGGTTCCTCCTGGAATGTGATGGGTTCAAGTGACATTTCCTTTGGGACCAGATACGTAAGATTTCCAGATGATGGTGACGTTAAGGTGACATGGAGCCACCAAGTAAAGGGAATGTCATGGACTCAGTTAAGCAGAGGATTTAAGTGAGCAAAAGTCACTGAACTTTCTATAACAGAAGAAGAGGCGATCTCCTGGGCAGGGAGACATGTACAGCTTCTGAGACAGCCTCAGGTTGTGTGTTTTTCCCTCATAGACTGAATTCCCTTAGTGGGGAGATCTGAAAGCTGTAATCTTCTAATCTGAAACAACATGGTATGACAACTATAATATTCTACACCTGATGTCAAAATCTGTAGCCAAAATGCTGGTGGCATTGATATTATTACATAAAGTTAATTACAGACTATGTATGTGAATTATATTTGGAACATAAATAAATACCATGTTCCTATTTAGTTACTATCACAAGTAACTAAATAAACATGTAAACATGTAAACTAGGTAAACATGTCACAAATCAGGGAAAAAATTACCAAAAACGTGTTGAGTTTAATTATAAGTGGACCATGTCATTTCTCTGTTGTTAATAATTTATTTTTGTTTATGTGTGTGTGTGTGTGTGTGTGTGTGTGTGTGTGTGTGTGTATGTATGCATGGATGCCCATGAAGGGCAGGAGATGATGCCAGAATTCCTAATTCTGGAGTTACAGGTTGTGGTGAGTCATGGGTGCTGGAGACCAAAGGAGTCCTCTTCAAGAGCAGCAAGTATTTGTAACCATAGTCTCTGGTAACACAACTTACCTTTCACTGTATGGCATCAAAAGAGTCAGAGGATTGGCTTGCTAACAGGTCTGAAAGGAATATCCCCCAGAGGCTGTACAGTGTTACTCCTTCTGTTTCATCAGCCTAGGAGCATATGACAACAACCAGAGACTGAACAGCTGTGTAGGGGAGTTGCATTATTTCTCTTTGTTATGGCTACGGCAAATGTCTTGGAGTTCATTCTCAAGCCTCTTCAGCCATTGTCAGAGGACTCTTGTTCACTGTGCTCCAGTTTCATTTCTTTTGCTTCGATAAAATACTCTGTTCAAAAGCAACATAGGGGAGAAAGTTTATTTGTTTATCATTCCAGGTTAGAATCCATCATATCAGAGAAGTTACTGTAGCAGAAGCTCGAAGCAGCTGGTTCTACCACATATCCACAGTCATGGAGAAGGAAACGTATGCAACCTTGCATTCCCTTCTCTTACACAGTCAAGGGCCTGCCTACTGAATGGTGCTGGCCACAGTTCATGAGTCTTCCCATAGCAATTAACAATCAAGACAATCTTCCATAAACATGCCCAGAGGCCAATCTGATCTAGAAAATTCCTCAATGGAAATCTCCTTTCAGGTGAGTCTAGGTTGTGTCAAACCAACAATTAAAGCTATAAAGTCACACACTGGATTGCTCAAGTTGAGGTCCCCCCAAAGGTTCCCCTGGAGCTAAGTCATGATGGAAGTAAGATGTTATTTATTTCACCTGAGATGGGGTTGTGGACCAAAAAAGCTTGAGTGTCAGGCTGCACCCCCAGCACTGCTCAGGAGGAAGTCAGTTAACATCAAAATCCTCTCATTCAAACAAAGTAGATATGTAGAGACACTGTGACCATAACTGCAGCTGCTGTAGTAATATTAAAAAGAGACATGAATATTACACAAGCCACTTAGAAGTTAAACATCGATGGAAATGATACAAAAGAAGAAGCAAAAGGCCGAAGATGACAAAGGAGGCCTCAACAGTAAATAGAGGAGGAAAGGGGGCAGCAAAATCAATGTTAAAGAAAATGGGAGGAGAAAAGAAAACAGGGAAAGGGAAATAAATTCAATTAAATAATGAATAAATAAATGAATAAATAAAAATGTCAGTGTGTTCAAAGTAGGGAAAAGCAATGGGACATGAGGAAAACTGGTGAATCTGGCAGGGAAGCTGGTGTTCAAGGTTAACCCATGTTTACTTTTGGTTCTGGGCTGTCAGCCCTCTGCTTGGGTATGGCCCCTAGTCACCTCTGTTTGATTTCTCAGACTTAGTTCTCACTTTGCTCTGTTGGTTTGACACTTCTCACAAAGATCAGCTTCAATTCCATCATCTTAGCCCTAGTCATGAAAATAACAGGAAATCTGAATATTTCTGGTCACACAGATTTCAGATAAACGTCAGTTGACCTTTACATGGAGTTAGTCACTGATCCTCTTCGTGTGCATGTGCGCTTACTTCTCTGTCTGTGCGCCTGTGTCTCTGTGTGTCCACGCACAGGTGGAAGCTAGAGGTTGATGTCAGATGTCTTCCTCAACTTTTCTCCATCTTAGTTTCTGCTTCAGAGTCTCTCACTGGACCTGGAGCTCACTGACTTAGCTCGGGTGGCTGATGCACAAAGGCAAATGATCTTTAGGTGGCTGCCTTCCTGCCTGTGACTGCAGGCGTGTGCCACCGAGCACAGCTTTGCCCACGGCTACTGTGGTTCAAGATCAGGTCCTCATGCTTCTGCAGCAAGCGCGTTGCTCATCCATGTGTTCCCCTCATCTCATCTCTCTGAGAGTTTAGTGTCTTATTTTTTTCAACTACTACCTTTGTAGAGTAAAGCTCTCTTTATAAGCTATTGAAAAGATAGAACAAGCAGTCTGATTAAATATTTAAATCACCTCCTGTGATTACTAACAAATAATACTACTAATAAAAATTAATTCCCATGATTACCTGGGGTACGGATGCAAAACTTCTTCTTTTAATTTTGTCTGATACAAAGAATTTTTCGCATAATGAATAAAATCACAGTGATGATCACTGAGTGCATATGAACTAAAGGGACATCATATACACCAAGAACAGCTGAACTAATGAATATGCTCAGCTTGGGACTAAAGATTGAGAAGCCATTTATTTTGATTTCTGGTATACAATAACAGAGTTTTAATGACATTCTACTCCTTATTTTCATTATCAGTAGGAATTTGAAAATCTATGCATGGTGACTGTCAGTGCCTAAATAGTAATTTTTGTGACTCTGTGAGCATTTATTATTTAATTGGTAAAGGCAAGTAAGGTGTATCCTTAGGTTTTCTATTTTTATTCTTATTAAAACTGTGATGATGGACATTTCATTTTAATTCTTTCATTTAATTTACTTTTACATTAGAGTACCAGTGTGTGCGCATGTGCGATTGTGTGTGTGTGTGTGTGTGTCTGTGTGTGTGTGTGTGCATGTGTGTGTGATGGGCCTGTGTGTGTATATGCCTAGAGGAGCCAGAAGCCAAACCCACTGATTATTCCTCAGTCACAGTTTACTTTGACTGATGAGATGAAGCCTTGTTGGTTTAGAATTAGCCCAGTAGGCTATCTGCCTGCCTCTACCTTCTTTGTGTTGTTACTCCTGGGATTACAAATGTATCAAATGTATGACAATTTGCTAGTCCTTTTTTTTTTTTTTTTTAAATATGTGTTCTAGGGGACTAAACTTGAGCTAGTACTTACAGCCCTGGCCCTTTGCCTGAATTCTTTCAGTTGATTTAATCTATTAGCAGTTTTCAGTATTTCTGTCTGGAGTATTTTAGCTATGAAGTGTTGTCAGTAAAGTGTGAGGAACCTGGTGGTTTCCTCCTTTGAATGGTTCCTGAAAATATGAGTGCTCCTTCTCCTGGAGCAGATACAAGCAGCATCTCCTGGCTTCCTCCCCTCTCATTCTGCTGCCGTGGTACTCAACAGTGCAATTGATCTAACCAGAAATAGCTCACACCTGATGGCATTTCCGAGATAACTTTCTTTTCAATATGAAATATTTAAAAGACTCAGAAATTACTTTTTACATTCAACTTTAAATTATTAGATGGCTCTATTGTGGTAGCTATATTAAGAGTGCTCAGACAGGGAGGGAAAAAATAATAGCCAGAAATGTTTATTTCCCAAGAAAAAGCCTTAGAGCCTGAAAAATAGCAAACACAATATTTAGAAATTAAATTGTCGACTTTATGTCCATTTGTCACAGTAAATACATTCATTTTATTTTTCGTAATTTAAAAATGACACATATGTCACTTGTACACCTAAAACCCTGCTGCTACGACAATGCAATGCTCAAATTGTTTCAGAGTTAGCAGGAACTCTGTACTTTCTGATATCACACTGAGGGTGTTGTTTCTAACGTTTTCCTTTTTCTTCCTTTAGTGAGCCGGGGAACCGCCCCTTGTTGATGCTTAGAACTAGAAGGGATTTCAACTTAAGGGCTTTGGTCACATTTTAGAGTATTTGTGTCCACAAAGTAAGTGAGGAAAAAAAGCCTAAGTCCATCACAATCAATTTATGTTTATACCTTACACACAGAGCCTAAAATATTCTCATAATTTCTATACAGTACACAGAAGTTTATATTGTCATATTTTCAAGTTGTGAATTCAAGAGGTCACTCAAAATTCTTTTTAGTTTTGGGTCATTTTATGTTTTGAGTTTTTAGGTTAGGAATATTTTACTTGTGATATATATATATATATGTGTGTGTGTGTGTGTGTGTGTGTGTGTGTGTATGTATGTATGTATGTATTTATACATATATTTTTAACTTCCTACCTAATGTTGTTGTTCCCTGATATGTAGATCATTTATCTGCCCCAGCTTTCACAATGAAGCTTAAATTAGCAAATCTTGTCAAACAGTAGATGAGGGGAGTGTTCCAGCACCCATTTCCCTTCATCTGCTGTTGAGATTTGCTGTTTTCTACTTCATTGTGGAAGCCATGGAAACAACTAGATGTCTCAAGGTGCAGAATGAGAAGTGACACTGGTTGTCCTCTGACCTCCACGACATGCCATGACACATGTGCGCTCCCTACACACACAGTAGTATCCAGTGCAGTATACTGGAAAGGTACAAATCAAACAAAGGCTAAAGGAGAAAAATATATAAAATATCAAAGTCAGTAGCATTCAAAATAAACTGGCAATCTTTTTGGTTTTTTTGTTTGTTTGTTTGTTTTGTTTTTCGAGACAGAGTTTCTCTGTGTAGTTTTGCGCCTTTCATGGATCTTGCCAGGCTTGCCTCTAACTCACAAAGATCCACCTGTCTCTGCCTCCCGAGTGCTGGGATTAAAGGCGTGCGCCACCACCGCCCGGCTAAACTGGCAATCTTATTACTCTCTTCAGTGGCAGTATTGCTTCTGATGTTCTCTGTAGGCCTCGTTTAGTACACATAAATTCTTTTAACCTGTTTGCATCATGGAACGTTTTGTTTTTCTCCTTCTGCTGTGGTGAATGATTTTGCTGAGAAATTGCAGTAGTCTAGGCTGGTGTACATGGTCTTTAAGAAACTGATTCCAGGCTCGCCTGAACTTTAACATTTCCTTTGAGAAAATCAGATGTTATTGTGATGAGTATCCCTTTATATATGACTAATTATTTTTCTCTTACAGTTTTCAATATCCTCTTTATTCTTTATATTTAGTGTTTTAATTATAATATGTTGTAGATATTTTCTTTTCTGGTCCCATCTAGTTGGTGTTCTGTGTGCTTCTAGTATCTGTATAGGACTTGAAGATCCGGTTTATGCCACTGAACTTGGGCTATTCTCTTTTTTCTGTGTCTGTAGTTAGAAGGTTTAGTCTTTTCACGGTGTCCTGATTGTTACTGTGTGTGTGTGTGTGTGTGTGTGTGTGTGTGTGTGTGTGTGTGTTTCATATTCTTTGCTTGAGTGGCCCAATGGCTCTATTTTATCTTCCATTTCTGATATTCTATCTTCCACTTGATCTATTTTATTTGTAAGACCTTCTGAGCTTTCTAGTAGCTAGTTGAATTTTTCAATTCCATCTTTATATGAGATTGAGTTCTCTGCAATATTTTCATCTCTTCATTGTTCAGTTTTCTGATCCTGATTTTGTTCCTCATTTTATTCTGCCATATATTTCTCTTTTTTAGGTCACTACTAAAGAGTTATTACTATCCCTTTTAAGTAAATTGAGCTGTTCATGCCTTCTTTAAACTCCAGTTTATTATTCTTTTGAATTCTGTTTTCTGGGCTTCATCTTGGTAATTCTCATTGGAGACCATTTCTACAGGACTACTGTATTTAGGGGAGGGGCACACTGTCTCAGCCTTCCATATTGTTTATGGTTTGTCTCTATGATCAGATCATATGAATTTCCTTCCTTGTTTGTATGTCTGATGTGGGACTCTAGCCTGACAGATGCTCAGCCAGGGCAGAAGCTAAGCATACAGATCTAGACTAGCTCTCATAATATCAAATTCCATTACATTTTAGTGGCTGTGGCAGGCTTCTTGCTAACTGTCCTTATATCTTAAATTAATCCATTTCTATAAATCTATACCTTGCCACATGGCTCGTGGTTACCGGCATCTTTACATGCTGCTTGTCCTGGCGGTGGCTGGCAGTGTCTCCTTCCACCTTCCTGCTCTTTTCTCCTCTCTGTTAGTCCCGCCTATACTTCCTGCTTAGCCACTGACCAATCAGTGTTTTATTTATTGACCAGTCAGAATAATTTGACATACAGACCATCCTACAACACTTCCCCTTTTCTTTTCTTTTCTTTTTTTTTTTAAAGAGGAAGATTTTAACTTTTACACATCTCCAAAGCCAGCTTGGTATATTTGGGAATTTGGGCATAGCTTCTCTTACTACTTCCTGCTGGAGGGGGGCGCTGTATCTTATGGGGACACAAAGAAAATTTTAGAATTATGGAGTAGTCCGTGAGGATGTATCGTCTGAGCCAGTTGCCTTGAAACAGTTCTGGATGTTGGATCATCTGGGCCTTGGTGTCATCGGAGACCTTTCAGGGGGTCTTGGCTGGTCAAACCTGATGTATCTTAATCTGGAACAAATCCATAGCCTCTGGCTTTCTGTGGAAACAAAATCAGAGCTTCCTTTCCAAAGCAACATATCCTTACATCCAAATTTTGAAGTCAAGGTATTTTTAAAATATACATATTGGTTTAACTCAGCTTCCTTTACAATCAAATATCTCCCTGCAGTTAAGAATCCCAAAGACAACGCAATGCAGATTCTCTGTGTGATATCCATCTTTACGTCGCTTATATTTTATACTACCTTTACTGTCTCTTTAAAGACTTTATTTTTCAAAACTATCTATTTCTTTATATAACTGTATATATTTCTTTTTCTCTCTCTTTGAAACCTATGTACATTTTTACACACATTTTAAAGCATTTAAAGTCTTGTTCCATCTGAATCTGTCTTATTGTGAACCTGTTACTTTAAACTGCAGCATTCTAAGACTGAACCGGTGCTGTGGCTGCTGGCTCCGCCCACCTCAGCTTCCCAACATGGCAGTGATACATTTACCGTCTGCTCTGGGAGCCTTTGTGGGTCTATGCTTTTATTAAAGCAGCGTTTAGCCCAGAAACCTCTTTTTTTTTTGTTTTGTACTAGCAAAGGCTAAATCTACCACGCAGCTTAATGTGCCACTTGAAGACGCCTCATTCCCGCCATACTGCAAGTCGAGCATGCACGCCAGGAACCCGCCACACAGTAGCTCAAGCCCGCAGGCTGCGGCTAACTTGAGAAAGACAACTAGGAAGCTGTTTTAGCTCTGTTTTAGAATCTTCTTTTTATGCTTTCTCAGGTTTTAAGTGGAAATTCCTGCCCCACGTTGGGCACCATTTGTAGCTAGAGTTTTTCTGCTTGGCCCACAATCAGGACAAATCTCTCTCACCCTCCAGTCCCTCAGCCGCTCAGACCCAACCAAGTAAACACAGAGACTTATATTGCTTACAAACTGTATGGCCGTGGAAGGCTTCTTGCTAACTGTCCTTATATCTTAAATTAATCCATTTCTATAAATCTATACCTTGCCACATGGCTCGTGGCTTACCGGCATCTTTACATGCTGCTTGTCCTGGCGGTGGCTGGCAGTGTCTCCTTCCACCTTCCTGCTCTTTTCTCCTCTCTGTTAGTCCCACCTATACTTCCTGCCTAGCCACTGGCCAATCAGTGTTTTATTTATTGACCAATCAGAATAATTTTTTTTTTTTTTGGTTTTTCGAGACAGGGTTTCTCTGTGTAGCTTTCTGCCTTTCCTGGTGCTCGCTTGGGAGACCAGGCTGGCCTCGAACTCACAGCGATCCGCCTGCCTCTGCCTCCTGATTGCTGGGATTAAAGGCGTGCACCACCACCACCCGGCCAATCAGAATAATTTGACATACAGACCATGCTACAACATTTTAGCATCTAGAACATTTTTTGACTTAGGATTCCATGCTCTAGGTTCATCAGAGATCTAGCCACATGGTTCAGTCCCACTAAGATGGTGAACCTGGGTGGCAACCCTATTTATGTATCTTGGATATTGCCAAGCTGAATTTCTTTATATTAATCATCTGAAGTTCTCTAGAGGAACTGATCTGATGGAATATATATATATATATATATATATATATATATATATATATATTTTCTATATAATTATATATGTCTAATATATCTTCTATCTATATATTCTCAATATATCTGTTCTATCAGATCTATCTATATTAATATCTATCTATCTATATCTATATATTGATATGGGATTTATTAGAACACCTTGCAGGCTGTGGTCCTAGTGGTCCAACTATGATGGTCTCTCAATGGAAAGTCCAAGAATCCAGTAGTTGTTCTGACCACAAGGCTTGATGTCTCAGCTGGTCTTCTGTATATACCAGAATCCTGAAGAAGTAGGCTATAATGCCAGTGAAGGAATGGCCTTGTCAGCCAGAGTGAGGGTGTAGATAATCAAAATTGGGGTTTCTACAAGAGCAGTATTAACTCTTAACCACTGAACCATCTCTCTAGCTCCTTAACTCTTATTTTTGGTTGACAAGAAATACCTATATTATTATATACCAACTTCCATTGACAACAATGACACCAGGATTTGTTTCCTACAGACATTTTAGTAACATCCTTCTTAATGGGGCAGAGGTGACATCCCATTATGATTTTCATTTGGATTTTGCTGATGACTGAGGTTGTTCATCATAGTTTCAAATACTTAGGAGTGACCCACTTGTCTTAGGAAATATTTATTCAGGTCCTTCTCTCTTTTTTGATGTGAGCCATTGAGTTACTTGGGTTGTGCATATGTTTTGAAACTTAAGCCCTTGTAATCTGTTAATGTACTCATATTTGGTTATTTTTTTCTGTGTTCCTAGCAGCAGCTTTTCAATTTGATGTAGCACCACCTGTCAGTTTTTGATTATGTTGTATGTGTGTTTGAGAGAGTGTTCATATCTTAAATTTTCATTGCCAAGATGACAATGAGATTTTTTTCCAAATGTTTTCTTCTAGTAGTTTTAGTGTTACTAAACTTCTATTTAAATATTTGTTTTGGGTTAATTTTTGTATATGGTATGAGATAAGATTCATATTGATATCCAGTTTTCATAACAAACTTTACTACAAAGAATGTATTTCCAACTTTTTATGTTAATGATCATTTACTGTATAGGCCTGGATTTCTCCATTTTTTATCCTGTCCTTTGATCTATGTCTGCTCATATGCTGATACCATACCACTTTTATTGCTGCTTTGTAATATATTTTGTAATCAGTTACCATCATGCTTCAATTATTTAAGTTTGCATTGGATTTTAAGATCTTTTGTAGTTTTATATAAATTATAGAACTACCTTTCTCTGTTAAAAATGACATTGGAAGCCAGAAAGCAGTGGCGCATGCCTTTAACCCCAGCACTCGGGACGCAGAGCCAGGCGGATCTCTGTGAGTTCGAGGCCAGTATGGTCTACAGAGCGAGATCCAGGACAGGCACCAAAACAACACAGAGGAATCCTGTCTCAAAAAACCAAAAAACAAATTGACATTAGAATTTCATCAGTAACTGTGTTAGATCTGTACAAAATTTGAGTGGTATGCACATTTTAAAAATGTGAAATATTCTTATTTATGAACAAAGGATATATTTTATTCTAATGTCATCTTTCATAATTTCATTAGTCAGTGTTTTTCAGTTTTCCAAGTGCAAAAATTTCTCTTTTTGACTAACTTTATTTCTGGTTATTTCATTATTTTTGAATAAACTAGGTTATTACACCTGGAGCTGATTTTTCTCTTCTTTTATAGGTAGCTTATTACATCCATAGAAACCTTACTGATTTTTTTTAATCATTATTTTTTCTAACTGCTTTGATAAGGACTTCTAACACTGTGTTGGTTACAGATTTCAAGACTTGATATCCTTGTCTTGTTCTTTATCATGAGAAAGTTTTAACTGCTGCCATTGAATACAATAGACACAGCTTTATTATATATGATCGCCATGTGTTGAGGTACATCCCTTTTATACACAATTTTTGAATTTTCAGCAAAAATGTTGTTCTTTACAATGATTTCTACACATTATTCTGTTTCTGTGGCATATTACATATTGACTTGCATGTTGACCCATCTTTATATTCCAGGGTCAAATCATGTTTGATCATGCTACTGATTCTCTTATTTGTTATCTAATTCAGTTTGTGAGTTTGTTAATATTTTGTTGATGATTTCTTAATGATTATTTTATTAAAATTTAATTACAAATTTCTAATCCTCATCTAGTTTTGGTATTAGTATAATATTGGGAGATAATTGATTACTTGTTAAATACACTTATCATGAGGTGGTTCAGATTTGTGGGCCATATTCTTGTTAAAATCCACCTCAAGTCAAGGATACTGATAGGGATAAGTAATTTTTGTTCTTTCTTTCAAGGAACTTAAAAATTTCTTATATTACAGAAGTACATGTTAACTTTGTTCACAGAACTCTTGAGTGTAAACTGGATGACTCAATTCATTAAAGAAAGCTTTGAGAGAAATGTTGTGTTGTAATAACATGTGAAGCATGGGAATAAGAATTACAAGCTTTAATATGACTCTAATTCCCTTCCCTTTTTCTTAACAGTCCTGTTCTGAAATATGCTAACTCCACAAGAGTAGAGTTATTCTTCATAATTTAACCTATAAATTAACTGAATGATGAATTATAACCCAAAGTATAGTTTAAGCCATCTTATGTTATTTGATGCCAAATCAAAGTATCCTTAAAAACGCTTAGTGTCATAGAAAGGCGTGCTCAGTATTTTGTTATCTAGCACGCACATGAAGAGACCATGTCTGTGTCCTACAATGTCCTGTAAAGGTCTCTCCTACAAGTCCAGTTCTATAAGCAGTACCAGACCCCACTGGGCCTTATAGAACCCTACCTAATGAAATAAGGTATTGCCATCTTCCTCCTCATTTTTGGTTGTAGCCGTCATAAGGAAAGAAAGGACACAGACTTTATCTCCCTACTAGAAGACTGGGATGGAATTTAGAGTCCTCTCTGAAAAAATATACAGGTATATGGCTTGCTTATCAGAGACCTCTAATCTGAAAATATCTTTATGAAATAAGTTAAACCAAGAAGTGAACATTGTTAATTGGAAAATGTTTATGGAATCTGGGTGGATTTACTGTTAGTGTTTTCTATTGTCAGCATCAATCTGCAGTCTTGCTATCTCTACAACAAACTAAACAAATATTGGACTGCACAGTTGTGCACAACTTTAATACCAGCACTTGGAAGGCAGAGGCAGGCAGACCTCTGTGAGTTTGAGGTCAGTCTGAACTTTATAGCTAATACCTGACCAGCCAGGGCTGCAAGGTGAGACCTTGTCTCAAAACAAGCAAACTAATAACAAAACTACACACACACACACACAAGTACTGAGTGGTTTTTAGAACTAGTTTATAAAAGGTATTTGTTGGAAGAACTTAGCCATGTAGTTGAAGGCAAATTTCATTTTACAATTTTAATGGTCGATACTTAGACCTAGTTGGAATTGCTGGTGTACCTTTGCTGACCAGCCTGCAGTTTTCCCACTTTGTAGTGCACAGGGTTAAAGATTCAGCAGTGGAATGCTTTTTTGCCACATTTTCTGGAATATGATTGTCATTATTACAGTTCTGGAGTAACCAGAGTTATAGTATTAACACTTTTGATTTGGGCTATTTTCCATGTAACCAGAATTCAGGTCCCAGGTCCAACTTCAGTTCTTCTCTTCAAACATGTTAGCATCCAGGTGCTGTTTTATTTGTTTTGGCTTTTCTTTTTTAATCTAATTTGACTGAAGACTTTTAAGAGTAGCCATCAATACATCAGGTCCTCTGTTAACTGAAAGGCCCTGGATCCTGCATTCAACCCACTGCTATTCCCTGAGGTTTGGAAGGCTGCTTCTGTCATTGCTGCCTCCTGCAACAGAGGAAAAGGATTGTTAGCTTCAGAGCCAAGTGATTTTGCTGTGTATCAGGCTCTGTTCCAATCACTTAGCTTTTCCTCATGATAGCAACAGAGTCACTACTGAAGAATGAAGTTCAGATCATGCAGTTCAAAAATCTGTACCTGACTCTAAACACTGGTGCTACAAATGTCTGAATAATCCTGCCTTATCTGGTAAATCATTCATTCTTGGAGGAAATTATGTGGACCTTATCATTTACAGTGAGTGTTATGTCCCTAGATCATTTAATAAAGAACAATATTCTGTGTTGTGCTACAGTGCATGTGTGTATGGGTATATACATATATCCACATACATAACTTATTCAGTTACTAAAGCATTAGTAATATTCGCTGAGGGTATAATTATAATGATTACTAAGCATCTCTACCATTATGTAGATTACTTTCAATATTTCATAACTCTACTTTAAAGTTTCATTATAACATAGCACATGTGTGGAGGTCAGAGGACAACTAGTTAGAGTTGATTCTCTCCTCCCACTATGAGAATTTCAGGGATTGAACTCAGCTTATAAGGCTTATGGCAAGTACTTTTACCCAGTGAGCCCTCTCAGTAGCTCATAACCCATTTCTTGCTCTCCCTTTTATTATATGAACATACAGTAATAAGTGCATTCTGAGTCCCCAGTAAAAGCTAATTATTGTTTTTAATGTTGTATTTAGAAAACTGCTTTCTATCAACATATAAGACTAATCACATCATGTGGTCATTCACTCTAATTTCTCAGCATGTAAAGTCATCTTTAATTGGTGTATCATAACTAAGGCATCTAAATCATAGCTTTAATCTATTTTCTGACTGTGAAATATCTGCCAGAACAGTTAAATGACCTCTA
>CABHPP010146314.1:0-11435 GCA_902168425.1 Peromyscus attwateri
GGAGGGAGAGGGGGGGCATTCATAAAACCACATTCAATCAAAAGGAAAATTCTCAGGGATTTGGTTACAGACCTTCCTCCACTGATCTCTGCTTTCTTTTAGAAGTGTGTTATACGTTTCAGAGATTGGTCTCACTCAGCACACACCATGAAATGAACAACTGTCAGTTATGCCAAAGACTCAGATCCCTCACCCACACTTGCCCTGTGCCCTTTAAGCCTTCAGCCGTACCTAGCAGGATGCATGGGGACTGTATTTCCTAGTCCCTTACCCTGGCTCTGGGGCCACTGTACAAGCTCCATGAGAGAAGCTGCACTTTGAGTATTCTTGAACACTTTTCTCTCCTTAAAAGACAATGTTGGGGTCCTACAGCAAAAGCACCAGAATGTGTGGAATTACATGCATGACACTTGGGATGGATAATGTTGATCTCTAACCTCCGACACTACCCCTGCCACTGAGAGACACATTCATAGACAGCATGTACGCCTTCCTCTACACAGCTCACAGGCCTGGAAAGAATCATCTGCAGAGGAAGAGACTGTTCACAGAACGCTTCAATTCTCTTTCTGTAAGAACTCATTTTAACAGACTCATTGTCTGTTGTCATCTTGGTGCAGTCACAGAAACTCACAAGCATCTCACAGGCCAAGGCCCAGTGGAGAGCCTCAAGACCCTTAGGGTTCTTCCATTTTTCCCAATGTCCACGTAAGGAATTGGGAAATACCCAGGCTGCCATGGGAGCAGCCAGCAGGCACGGAAGGAGCCACACAGTAACAGTCCAGTAGAAACATGTTCACCATCCTCTCCTACAGGATTTTGGCTGACAAGTGGTTGGCTGGCTATTTTCAGGATGATACAAAGTTAAAGATATAATGATATTTATTTTTCCTATGAGGAAAGAAGTCCCAGCAAGATGATGTATTATTAGCTTAAGGTCATACAAACCAATCTGGAATTGTAACTCAGGACTCTGGCTTCCATCCAGTGTTCTTTAACTACTCGCGAGGCCCCTGCAGTTACCCGTGTTCCCCATGCCACTGAAAATGATGTCTGCCTTCCCCACCTTACTTGTCTGTTTGTGCATCCACCCATTGCCCTCTCCTCTCTCTAAGCGAGGACGGTGAGCATCTGCCTAGGACATACCTGTTACCACATCTCCCGGGATGGCTTTGTTCCAGTCCACAATGACAAATGAGTGGCAGCCTTCCATGGCGACCACGGTGATGTTGCGGGGAGCATGCTGAGGAGGCAGGTCGTTCTTCGTCAGGTCGTTTGGAATGAGTTCATCCAGGCTCTCCACTTGGAAGTGATCCAGAGCGTCAGTCAGGGAGCATGGGGCCGACGGGTCTTTACTGAGGTATGTCACATAAGGAGCTAGAAGGAACAGAGGAATCAGATCCACAATTCAGCCTCTCCCTGCCAAGACTCCGGAGACACCTGATGCTAATTCAAGAGCACATCCTTGGGCTGGGGAGATGGTTCTGTGAGTAAAGCACATGCCACACCAGAGTAAGGGCCTAATTTCAACCCTTAGCACCCGTGTGACAATGGAGCTGGCATGGTAGCCACCTGTAATCCCGACACTCGAGAGGCTGACACAAGGGATCCCTGTGGTAAGCTGGCTAGCTAGACTATAATAATTGCCAAGCTCTGGGCTCAACAAACAACACTGCCTTAGTACATATAGTGAAGAGTGAGCAAGAAAGATACCCAACACCAATCTCTGGCCTCTACACACAAGTGTGCCTCCACACATGCGAATATGCACGCATACACGCACACTACACACATACACATAAGTAAAATCGAAGAGCAATCCCTGCCTCTCATTAATGGATCCATGGACACATAGCTTGAAATCTGATGACTGCAAAAGGTCTCATTGCCCCATCAATGCCGATGGCTAGAACCTCAAAGTGCTTTAAAAGGTCCTCTGACGAGTTTGATGTAATAGAAGCTTCCAGCATTTTTCCATTCCTATGCCCGCAAATTTGGAAAACTGTGAGTCAGTTAACTAGCATCCCCTCATCACATTTCATTCCCCTAGCCATCTTAAGACCAGAGAAACATTTGGCAGCCCCAAGCTTTTTCCTTAGGTGACTTCCTGTAGAGCTTTGTGAACCTTACAACCCTTTTGGAAGTTTGGACATAAAGCCAAGATCCAAGCAGCCCTCTGCAACATTGTTGCTTAATTTCTTATTCTCATATTTATGACATGTTGAAGCCCATCCGCATGATTTCAGGGGCTACAGGAGACTGGGACTATGCAGGTCATGGCCTGGTACCCCATTACAACTGAGCCTCCTAATATGAGAATGTGCCAGGGACAAGCAATAGGCTCTCTGCTACTAGCCCACAGCTCTTTTGACTGTATTCCATTCTAAGAGAATTTAAGAATGCCAAGCAAGGAATTGAAGTTAAGGTTTTATATAACCAAGACCTCAAGTGCTCTCAACTGAAATGACTAGAAATTTCTGAAGGCCTCTTAGTCTTTAGAAGCAATCTGTGGAAAGGCTAATGATACCACTAAATGCCTCTTTCCCTTTTAGTCGTGGTACAGCAGTGGGGTAGTGTAAGTTTGGTGGACTCTCCAGGCTGCTGAACACCAGGCAAACACTGGCATTAGCCCCAGAAATTGCTGCTTCAGACTAATGGGTTTGCTCTTTAACTCGTATGGTGAGACGCCCAGTCACTGCCTCTTGGCTGGCAAGACTTCTTCTCTGCTCATGGCAAGACATTTGTTTTGGAAACTGAAAAGTGTGATGTTAATTTAAGCTGTTGCTTGTCTCCACTCAGTAACATATTAATCCAACTGTCTCGTTAATGCAGTTCATTAAGGGCATGGGAAAGATGGCTCAGGAAGGGAATAGAGCATAGTTCAGCTGCACAGAATTTTCAGTTGAAATTGTTTTGATTGCTGAGAAAGAAGAGGGGAGAAATCAATTTCTAGATCCCAATTCTTTGAGGCTAATCAAGTTGGAGAAGATAACTGTAGACAGACAGCTTTGGTTCTGCAACTTTGTCACGGCTAATGACAGCATTCACCAAGCTGCATTGTTCAGAATTTAGGAAACTGTGCACGTTAAGGTCCAACCATCCAGCGTCTTCAAAAGACTGGCCACAGGGCTGGGAACATGGCTCTGTGGGTAAGAATTCTTGCTGTACAAGCATAAGGACCTGAGTTTGGATCCCCAATACCCACATAAAAAGCTGGGTGTGGCAGTGCATTCTGTAACCCAGGTATTTGGGGCTGGAGACAGACAGATCTACATTCTCACTGGCCAGCCAGTCCAACTGAAATAGCGAGCTTCTGATTCAGAGAGAGATGCTGTCTCGGGGAACAAAGGAGAGGTGATAGAGGAAGACACCGGCTGGCCTCTGGCCTCTGTGAGCACATGTGTGGGCGTTGGCACACTCGTGTGTATACACTTGCTGAAGTCCTCTGTTGAGCACTAACAGCTCTCTGGTTAGTGTGAACTTTTGAAAATTAATGTGTATCTAAGTAAAGTGGACTCACTAAATTACTCCAAATGGAAATTTCACCCAGGGAAGTGTTTTCTTAAAATGCACCACCTTAGCCAGGCCAAAGCTTAGTTACGCTGCCTTCAAAGGCAAAAGTTAAAATCAACTTCTCCAATTAAGGACGTGACATTCACCGACAAATCGTTTCTTTCCAGCCAGATCGAATTCTTCCTCTGGGAAGGAGCTGACGGTGCCTTGCTCTGGGATGACCTTCAGTGTGGCAGCGGTGGTCGAGGGCATGATGGTGGTCAGTGGTCTCGTGGTCTCAAGTCCATAATCTGAAAAGATATGAAGTCTTTGTAATTGGGTGCCACCAGAAGAGGCACTGATTGCAATCTAGGAACACTTAAGATTCAACTGTAGAAACACACAAATACATACAAACACAAATACACTCCACACACCACACCAGACCTACCCCCTACAACATACACCAATACACATACACTTACTTATACATACACATATATATGCATATATATGTATCACATACTACCCCACACATACAGCTATACTACATACACAGACACCACACATCACCTAGATACCATGTATACCGTACACACATACATAGATATATACATACCACATGCAAATATACAGATGTTACATACAGGCATACACACAACTATACCATATATCACACCTGCCACACACAAAGACATACACACACACACACACACACACACACACACACAATTTAACAAATGAATACTTTTTTTAAATGTAGGTACAGACTTTTTTGGGGAGAAGACTGGGATTAAAGCTCTAAAAATAACTAATCTTTTAATATTTAAAAGAGAAAAATAAAACTGATCCCCTCCAGCTGCTCAAAGATAGTAAGAAAGACAGTGTTTTCCAAGGTGCTGAGGAATCTTTCCGGGCTTCCTAACACCTGATGTTTTTCTTTCAGGTCAATCCTTATCTGGAAACTGCAATGGGTTCAGCCACGGAGTCTCCCAACTTAATTATGAATGAACAAAACATCAAAGGCAACATCATTCATGGGATTGTGGCTCAAGACGCCTGACACTGGCAGATGAATGGAAGCCTGTCCTAAGCGTGGACAGCAAAGGTCCACACAAGCTGGGCAAGTCTCTAAGGGGAACTTCTCAGCTGTAGAGGTAATTACAGAAGAGACCAGACAACCCCAGGGCCCTGTAACGACCAAGGGCAGCTGCCATTTCTTAAGGGGGCTGCTGTAGCTGGGTCAGGGGCATTTTGGGATATGGGATTTAACCATTTGAAAAGTTTCTGTGATAAGAAATCAATGCGTCTGTAGTTGCATCTATGTTATTTAACTGGAAAAGGAAAGCGTGAGGAAGAACTAAGAGGCTCCGTGCTGAACTAAACCACGTGATTTTACCAATAGAGCTGCTGCAGAAGGGGAAGTCTAGCGGTGGCAGCAAGGGCGTTCGAAGGGACTGGTTTGGAAGCAGCACCAGCTCTGCAAGCTGGCTGTTTTCCTTTAGATCCAATACGCATTTGAGAGTGACTCAGGAGAGGGGTTAGTTACCACCACCGCCCCAGAGAAGAAAATGCAATCAGGATCAAACACTTATAACTAAAATAAGACCTTGCGATCAAAAACCAAAGCGTGTGCTTTGGGATCAGCTCCATACCGTCATCATACACAACATAGTCCTCGTCCGTGGGTGGTGCCGTGTCAGTCTCCAGGCCCGAGAAGTCATCTAGGGAGGAAGAGGGAAGAGGACAGATCATCACGGGCCCATGGCTCTTCCCAGGATTCTCAGAATCCTGCCCCTGAAGATGGTAACTCACTCATCCTGAGTAGCTCCCAGAAACCGAGATCAGTGTCTCCTCACTTTAGCAGAAGGAAGATCATCAGAATCCCCAAATGGAAGCCAGGCTTCCATTCTTTTAGATCAGAGAAAGGCGACCCAATACCCTTTGCGCAGGAGCAAACACTCAGCTCTGTGTTCCTAGTGCCCTCGGCTACTCTCCCAGTCACTTCTGCCCATGTGTCTGAAAGTACTCTAGACCTCGAGGGCAGGTCACCATGCCCCTGCCACGAGCCTGGACACCTATGCTCAGAGATCAGAGAGGAGAGGGAGACATGCACGGTGACAAACATCCCTTTCCTGGTGAGCTCAAGTTGTCTGCCTTTATTCTCCCTCTGCTTCTATATTGCCATTAGAATATTCTAGAACCAGATGATCTCCTGCCTCTGCTTGCCTCTGGCTTGACCGACTGCCCTCCCAGAGTTTCCTGCGGTTCTCTGTGTCACCCAAGGCCATGCCCTGCTGTAAGGCTCTTCCATTTTGGTTGAAATATGACATTTCCTGCAAATGCAGTCATTTGATTGTCGAAGTTATGTGACGTACTTCTCTAGTCCCTGCCCTTCTTGCCATGAGGGACCCTAGTAATTGGTAGAAGTATTTGCCAATCACCTGACACTGACTGAGGCTCGGTGGTTACCACTAGCAACGGCTGACTGAGAGCCAGAGGGACATGCCTCAGCCTCCTTCCCCGCTCCCTTTGTGCCCTAAAACCACCCCCACTTGTAAGCAGATGGCAGGCTCAGGGTTTTACAGAGACCCCTCTCTGCAGCCCCAGGTCCCAATTAAAGGCTCATATTGTCTTAAGTCATTCTTCCTCATCCATTTTTCCTACCTGCCGACCTTTTCTACCAACCCAGGAAATTGACACTGATTGGACTCCTGAACCTGCATATGAACTTTGAATATGTTATGTCAATGGCTAAATTTCTCATTAAGACATTAGTAACCCCTAGACTCCTTAGGGGGACAGAATTTTACTTCTATGTGATTTATAGAATTATAGATGAGTTTTCTTTATTGTCTTCCATTTAATCATGAAAACTAGATTTAGAACTCCAGTAGTGAAGTAATGACTGGGCTGGCAAACAAGCATGGGGGTGGGGTGGGGGTGGGGGAGTCAAGACAGGTGAATGATTTAAGGAAATAGAAGGACTTTTTTTTTTTTTTTTTTTTTTTTTGCTTTATCTGGGCAGTTCAGTCTGAAGTCGCTTAGATGCTCTGCGGCAGTGTTATCCCCACCTGGCTGTACAGAGTCATCGCTATGGCGGGAAAGTCTTGGATCCAAAGAATTTTCTATCCGAACAACTCAGAGAAATCCCTCTCCCCTCTTATGATCTGAAGTCCACAGCCGTGGTACAGAACTCTCTGGACACAATGCCCCCTTGAAAGGGCTGACGGGCTGACGGGAGGAAGGGGCGTGGCTACCAGATGCCTTGCAGACTCTAGGGACTCTCAGTGTGTGCTCTGTGAGCTCATCCTCACAGCATGTGCTTGGGATAACTGTCACACTCACTTCTCAGGCTCCACACTGAGGCTCTGAGAGGTCGTACAGTGACCTGTAGCCACACAGGGCTGAACACAGAACTTGAGCGTCAGCCTCTGTGGCTCAGAGACCATGTGCTTTCTACTCCATCAAACTGCCTCCACTTCCTAGACACTAAACTAGCCGAGCCAACTATCTGTAAACCTGTGTTGTTGACTCAACATTTCACCATGAAATGAAAGGGGAACAGTATATAAATTCCCATCTCTGGGAAACCATATGCATCAATCTGGCTTTTTTTTTTTTTTGCCATGAGATCTAATTTACATAGTGATGTTTCAATGTATCACATGGTGAGTGTTACTGTGCCCAAGTGAGCTACAGTGGAGGGCAGGGGCACCCTGCTGTCGCCTGCCTGGCATCTTCCGAACATAGCAGCAGGACACTCACAGCTACCCTCAGCTGCTCAAGACAGGCTCCAGCATCCTGGAACATCACCTTAGCGTGACAACCTGTGCTGACAGTGAATGTTAATCAGGCCAGTTCCAGACCATCCACCCTTTAGGGGTAGGATGGTCATCTTGTGAAAAAATCCCAAGCATGGTCATTACAATATATATATATATAATTATCCACAGGCTAGGGCAACATCAACATGCTTGCATCCAAGATAGAATTACTTCGGAGCCAAGTCAAATCTGTCTTCAGGTTCATGTTGCCTGAAGTTTGGGTTTATCTTGCTGTCGCCAGTTCCTGACCACCATTTTTTATTTTTTTTCCTCTGTGAATTTAGCTTTTTAGGAGCACAGTGTAGCTTTCCTATTGATCATTTCCATTCCATTTTCATTATGTCTCCAGGTTTTAAAAAAAAAATGAACAAAAATGTGCTTTTTTTTTTTCACTATCTCAGGACAAACAGGAACAGGTGAAGCAAAGCTCTCTTTGTGAATCCCGTGTCCATGGTAACTCCTTGAACTGCTGAGATGGCTGGTGCCTCAGAGGAGGTCATATGTGCTACCTTACACGTGATAACCAACACAAGGCCTCTGGCATAAGTGAACATCCCACCAAGTCATTTAATGCATTTCTCAAATCAAATAAAAATCACTTAATTTATTTCTGAGTTATCTACCATCTTCTCTCCGAGTAAATGTGTCTTCTCTGTGTAATGACTGTACATCCACATTTTGTTAGAACTGATGACCACTTGACTCTACCATACAAGACCATCTGGAACTCTGTAAAACTGGGTATCCTGTAATCCAACCCAGACCACTTGTCAAAAGTTTGATCTTCATATAAAAGTGGCTTCCAGTCATTGGCATATTGGTGCATCTGAGTCTTTTCAGTACCTCACCCGTGGTCATGCAAAACAACCAACGCATGGTGTCTCCAAGGAATTAGGGCCTCAGCTCCAGAGACACTAACATAGTTTTTTAAAAGTTTGTTCTCCGTAGAAATTTAGAGAGAGGAAATAGATACCAGTCATGGGAACTTGGGCACATTCCCACATGGTATGGTGGGTCCACTGCAAGTACATTCCGATTACTCTCTTTGTATTTTCTGTCAAGAGGGTGAGCGTGGCAGGCTGGAACTGTTTTCTATAATGATGGATGTGTCTCTCCAACATGTAACGAGGTCACGCTACAAATTCTTGAATGTTCAGTTGGCTCAAAGTACTTCCAAATATGTGCAATTTCACCCAATCTACTGTAGAAAGAGCCTGGAAAACAAAGATCACTGGCTTTTACTTCCCAGCTAGAAAACCCAGAATGCTTGCATCTTAAGATATTTAGATGCCTCAAGATGATAACATGGTACCCTGAGAAATCAGAAACATGACAGAGCTCATTATCTCAGCTCTGAGGTTCATTATTGAGCAGAGAAGTCAATTCTAGCTAAAAAATCAAAACGAAAACCATTGTGTGTGTGTGTGTGTGTGTGTGTGTGTGTGTGTGTGTGTGTGTGTAAAAAGAGAGGGATAAATACAATAATATACAGGAAACAAGCATGTCATGTACATCTATGGCTACAGGGAAGCACAGCATCCATAACAAATGAGGAAGTATCCATAAATAACAGAGTTGCTGGCATGCCTGAACGGCTCAGGGTTATTCCTAGAACATTTCTTGAAAGCAGTTTTCAAAGGAAAAGAGGAGGAGGCATGATTTAAGCAAGGGAGCCAAGACTTGGATGTTTGAAAAGATGCTTTAAAAGCTGCAGAGCTGAAACAAAACACCAGGACTTTACAAATGGAATGGAATGTCCAGCTGAAGCGGGGTGAGGAGAGGGGTTTGGAAAAGCCCCCCATTGGTACTCTTCAGGACCACCAATGCAGGCTCCAAATCATCACTGTGGCAACAATAAACCCTCAGGTTCCCAGGCTGGGGAGTGCGGCAGACAGGCTGGTGTCTGGCTGATTTTAGCTGTGTACAGAGGGAGCCACAAGTAGGCACAGTGAGTGTGCATTCCCGATGGAACTCTGCTTAGCAACGAAGAAGGTGATGTGAAAGGACCATGAAAGGGAAAGCTAGAGCATGGGTGAGACCCGGGTGCTTCTGTGGGTTCTGTGGAGGAGCCAAGGAACAGGCTTCCTTCCTCTGATGCTGGGGCCTGACGGGGACCACCTCTGCTCCGAATGCCATTGTAGTGATGACAGAGCATCCGCAGTGGAGGCCATTAGAGAGGCGCTCTGTCGACAAAGGAGGTGTGCGTGATATAGTTGGTGAGCAGGTTTTTCTAGAGCAATCGGACTCTGCTATTTTCAAATCTCCAGCCATCTTTGGAACTAAGTTCCTACCCGAGAGGCCATTAAGCACTGTGCCTGGCTCAGGGTCATATTTGATAAGGACACGTTGAACTGGAAACAAGTGGACAGAAAGCCACTGGGGTCCACTGTGAGAAACACAGGAAGTAAGAATCTGTGAGTGCTAGGTCAGTGGACCAAATTAGTGACACAGAGAACAAGAGCAACTCCAAGACATGAAATGGAGGGAAAAAATAAAGAGAATAAATCTAACAACAAGGGAGAGTACTCTGAGGGGTAATGGACAGATCTATGGTCTTGATGACTGGATGTGTACACAGCCTTCTCACCCCAAACTCCTCAGACTGTGTTAACATGCACGGCTCTTTATACGTCAACCACACCTCAGTGAGAGGGTTTTTAATTAAAATATCAAATAGCTACGATTAGAATAAAAGCAAGGAAGAGAACATTCAAGTTTTAGAAACAGCTGAAATAGAATGCAGATCTCACTGAAGGATTTTAAAAATAACGCGTAGTCCATTAAAAATGGCAGGGAGATGTGCCACTCTCGCCAAATTTAATTTTTTCCACAGGACTTTGTGTTTATTTGTACTTGACTTCAAAATGCTGCCTAGAGGTACATTAGTCTCTGTGCTGGACCAAGGAGGTAGAAGAGGGGTTACAAGGGAGAAGAGTTTGATGCATTGGGATTGGCAAAGAAAAGCGTTGACACTAATGCTAAGGAAACCTATTGGGTTTCATGCCAAATTAAAGTCTGGAACAGAACAATGTGAATGAAATAGCATGTTCCAGGACCTTCAAAATGCAGACAAAGTAAAATGCCCAACAGCAGTGGTGAAAATCAAATCCTAGGCAACCATTCTTCTGTTTACAACGAATTACTAAGCAATTGTCTATAGTTATATTTCTACTTTCAGAAACAAACATATTAATGTATGCAGAAGGAAGAAGTCACTTTAATACTAAAAAGTTAAAGGTGAATCCAAGGGCTAGAGTTCCATCCCTGGGATCCACGGGGTGGAAAGAGAGAATTGACTCTCACAAGTTGTCCTCTGACCTCCATACACATGCTCTGGTACATGTGTACCCAGCACCCTCCCCATAAATACATAAATAAAAAAAAAAAAAAAAAAAAAAAAAAAAGGAAATTGGGATTTGTACTCACCAAGTGAAGATTATAAGGATTCTCTTCCCAATGCTCTCTCCCTTGGTTTGCATTTATTTCTTTGCTTTATGCTGCGGACTTTTAAGATCTGTCCAGTTAATTTTGCACCTTTCCATGCAAACTGTGCCTTGAAAGTGGATCCTCACTCTGAGCAGAGTCTTCGTGCTCAGATTCATCAGGGCTCATCACAGGCAGCAACACTCTGTGAGAATTCCTGGCTTGTAAATCCATCCTAAGAGGAAGGGTCTTCCCTACATTAGACTGAAAAAAGATCCAGGCTTTACAGTCTCCATGTCATTCCGACCCAAGGGAAGAGCACATGTCTGTCCCTCTGTGTCACAGGAAAGCTTTGTCTGGGAGAATCCGAACAGAAGAATGAGAAGGGAGGATGATAACGTATTCTTCTACCATGACCTGGACCTTCGAGGCTCCAGTTCCTCAGTGGGAAGACAGGCAGGTGTCAGGAGTGACTGGAGAGCTCAAGTCATCCATGGGAAAGCAGAAGTAGTGTGTTCTTCTGATGGAAACCCGGTGCTCTCGGGAGAAGCCTCACCACTTGAGGCAGGCATTCGTCAAAGGGAAGGCTGATCCCCAGGAGCATTGCTGCCCAGCACTCTGCTGGCTTTCCTGGAGCTCACAGGGAGACTGTTATCTAATGGGCCACTCAGTCAGAACCTAACAGACCTGATA
>CABHPP010146314.1:11535-23574 GCA_902168425.1 Peromyscus attwateri
ACACACACACACACACACACACACACACACACACACACACACCAATTCACAGTAGAAAGCACTTAGGGAAACATAGCCCAAACCAATAATACTAAGTTTCAATTGTTAGACAAACAAAAGACACCCTGAATTTTTAGATGAACAACAAATGTATATATGTACACCCCATATATATACATATGTGATGCGGTGCATCTCACACTGTATTTCTTAGTTACTGAATCTGACAACCCTCACTGTATCACAGTGTTGCCAAACGAAGTCCCTGGGATTCAAGACGCCTCTGCCTGGCTGTCATTCTGCTCTGCCCAGTACTCCCCCGTTTCCGGCAGGCTCTGAGACCCGCCTCTGACTTGCAGTATACTAGTCAAGTAAGTTGTCTAGATGAGAACAAAGCTGGTTACCTTCCTCAGGGTAGCACTCTGGGATCCCATTTGAGCCCATTATAAGGTTGCCAGCTTCGTCCTGTTGTTCCAGGGTCCCAGGGGGACAGGTAGGAGAAGGGGTGGTAGGTTCCGGAGTGGTGGTAGTGGTAGTTGTCCTCCGGGTAGCTCGGACTGTAGTTGTGGGGCGCCTGGAGGTGGTGGTGCGGCGGGTGGTGGTGGTGGTGCGGCGGGTGGTGGTGGTGGTGGTCCGGCGGGTAGTGGTGGGTTGAAGGGTTGTGGTGGTAGGCACCGTGGTGGTCATCGTTGTGGTTGGTGGCATGGTTGTGGTGGGGGGATGAGTAGTTGTTTTGATGACCTCCAAACCCACCAAGGGCTTCCCTCCGAGACTCAAGATGGGTTTATCCTGGGCACTGGCCAGAGGTTTGCCATGTCTCCCCTGCCCAAAGAGGGGGAGGCCATCGGGACTCACCATGGGAGTTCCTCCAAGATCTGAAATAACATCAAGCAAGAGATATGCAGCAAGGTGAAACAATCAGGGGCCAGAAAACACAAGAGAGTGTCTTCTCGAAGCTTATGTGTGCCTATGCTTTAATCAGTGAAAGGCGGAGGAGTAGCTGCTTGTGCATCTGCAGTGGTGATATTTGCTGCTATCCAGAGAGGTGGGCTCGGGGGTCTGTCCATCATTCCCACAATAGAACTATATAAACTCTCAAGTCAGTGTGTGCCATTCCCAGAGAACACTGTCTGTTAAGGGAAGCAGTTCTTTGCCCTTTGTTTCTGCTCCTAGGGAAGAAAACATGCTAGGCTGGGCCACGGCCCACAAACATCTCCACAAAAGTCCAGAGAGTAAGTATTTTAAGCGTTTCAGGCCAGATGGAGCTATTCAACCCAGCCCTTGTAGAGCAAAACACACAAGAGACAAGGCATAAACAACACACAAGCCATGAGCTAGAGGATACATAAATAAATGTTCCTGTATTCCAACAAAGCTTTTACGTATGGACACTGAAATGTGAATTTCATATAATTTTACCACATCACAAGACATTCTTCTTTTGAGGCACAGAGGAAGAATTGTTTTAAAATGTAAGAACTATTCTGGGCTCACAGCCTTCCAAATCAGGCCGTACAGAGGTTGGCCTGTGTGCTTTGCTTTTCTGACCTGAGCTCTAAATGGCCAAGTTCAAGAACAAACTAGAGCACATTTCCAGAGGGTGGGGTCTAAAGAAATAGGGTGACTAAGGCCATGAGGAAAATGCTGTGTTCTGGCCCCATTTGGGGACCTTCTTCCCACATGGGTAAGAGTGACAAGACCCCAGGGCAACCATGAGAAACAAGGGGTGTGTGTGGTGAAGACCAAAGCTATTCCACAGCTCACTCAGCTTTTGTTCCTAGGAATCAGTCTCACTCACCCACGATGGTGCGACCATCTCCCCCGAGTCTCACCCGGAGAGGATTGCCATGTGAGTCTTGGAGGTATCTCCCTTCAGCATTGAAGACCAATCCACGATCCAGGTCCACAACCTAACCAAGATAACACAGATGGAAGGAGGTACTGGGGAGCCCCAAATGTTCACATCCCCAATTTTGTGTCCAGACACGTGAGCATCCACGGGAAGAAGAAAGGATGCGAGACGGAAGCAAGCTTGTCACTATCACTTGCAAGGGTTGAAAACTTAGATGCAATTGTATCTTGTATTGCATTGCTTGCATTGCAACACAACTGCTCACCTATATGAACTGTTTTGCTTCTGAAATATGCAAAAGACATCCCAGGTATTTTGCTTCAACCATTTAGTACATCGTAAACAGGAACCAACCTAAGGATCCATCAACTGATAGAAGAGCTTAAATAAATAATGGGCCATCAGCATCCAGGAGAGGAATGTATGAATCTTGTATATAGTGACCTAACTTCATGCATACCCAGGTAACAGGACTGATTTTTTGCAAATAAACAATGCACTTTATACATAAGCTTGAAAATGTCAAAGACACAGGTTCTGGAAGGGTATCCACCAAGTTGTCACCAAGGGGTCACTTCTGAGAAGCAGTTTGGAGTACAGAATGTTTGTTTCCTTTTCTAGTATTCCTTATCTTTAATGATCAAATGAACAGATATCACCAGTTGCTTTAAAAATATGAAATGTTTTCATTGTGATACTTATGTTAAAAAATTTTTGATTATTGAATTAAAAAAATTAATTTATTGAAATATTATAAAATATAGAATACATACATAAATTTCTTATTCTAAGAAATTATAAAACTTAAAAATTTCTCATTTTCCCTCTGAGGAAGAATCTCATGCTTTTCCCTGATAGTCCCTTAAGTGTGGTGGTCCTGGACCAGCAGCATCCTCATCTATTAGTGACTTCAGATACACAATGGCCTGACAGGGCCCCAGTGACCCCATGCTGAGAAACACCCGAAACCCATCTCTACATACCCATGATGCAAAAATCATCCTGAGACATTTGTTATAGATTCTACTTTCAAAATCATCTCTGACTACCTCTCAGCCTTTGGCTAGGATGGTGTGTAGTGTCAAGACCTTTTCAATTCAGAACCATTTATAAAACAATTCTGTTTTGATTGGCATGGCTCTCATCTTTAGGTCATCTGTGATGAAAATTTTCAGAGACCCTCAGTATATTTTTTTTAAACCTTTTCATTTTAAGTAGAAAGCTTGACTGGCAATTCCACAGTGAGATTTTTTTTGTTCTTTCAAAGAATATTTTCAAGCCCTGCATATTGTTTGATATTCACTACACTCAACCCACAAAAATCCCCTAAACATTTATCGTAGCCCCAGGAAGGAGTTTAGCATATTTGTTGTGTAAACAAAAAGCACTATGACATATTTTCAATTTCAGTCAGACAATAATCGGATTCAAGGGATTAGCTGATAAAACTGTCTACTTGGTGTAGAGTTTTTTCTTTGGATTAACTATCTCTTTTACAAAGGATTTGAGACAACTAACAGAAAATACATGCAACATCAAATTATACACTAGGCTAAAAATAAAAATTAAATACAGGGAGGGACGTAGGAAAAGCTATTCTTAGGCTCTCGGTAACTGCGGTGGTGGGGCCACGGATTTCTCTTATCTTCCTGTCAATCAGGACAAATGGAAAATTCCACAGTGAGGTTTTCCAAGGCCGAGCCTCACTGATCACCAAAGACTTTCTAGACATTGAAAGCAATTATATTTAAGGTAGTTAAAACTAAAGATGAAAAAAAAGAAAGTTTCTATTGTGGAGTGGCTATCACATTGGCTGAACATGACAGATATCCTCAGTTTACCGAGTAGAAACATTTGACTTTTCCTCTTTCTTAAGCTGTTAAATTCTTAGGTAGACAGGATGGGGCATCTCTATAATCCCAGTGCCAGAGAGGCTACGAAGCAGGAGGATCTCAAGTTTGAGGCCAGCTGGAGTACATGGAAAATTTATCAATAAGAGAGGGGAAGGGAGGGGAGGGAAGGAGAAGAGAGGGGAGGAGAAGGGAAGGAGAGGGAAGGAGAGAGGAGAGAGGAGAGAGGAGGGAAGGAGAAGGAAGGAGAAGGGAGGGGAAGGGGCAGACTACTTGATTTACTGGCACACAGCATCTATGCTTTTCTCTTCCCAACAGCATAAGGACACCTTGAGCATGTGAAGAAGTTTACCTTACCCACTTTGTTCCTTGAGGACCATTGATAATTCGTTGTCCGTTCGGTTTTCCAACACTACCAGGAGGTATGTTCTCTTCTATGTTTGGCCTTCCATTATAACCTACACAGCAGGGAAAAGAAAAAAAAGTTCCTAGTAAATCCAGTCTTCCTAGACCATTGACTTCATCAAACTGTAAGTGCGAGCAGTTCATTTCCAACGAACACAAAATAGAATTTCCACCAATAGCATCTACGTATGAGATAATGAGCTCGCACTGTGACTTCTACAGAAGGACAGTCAAGTGACAGCCTGACAGTGCTAGGGGACAGAGACCGGGTCTCCTAAGTACCTTTGTACGTGAAGTTTAAGACCTTAGTAGCTCTAGCCTCATTTCCACCTGAAGAACGGGAAGGTGTTGGAACAATGGAGATGATCTCTAAGGAGTTTTAAAGGCCATCAAACAGGACAGCTATTTCCAGCTGACCCCTGTCCCAGGTCTCTGTAGTCACATGGTGTTGTCCCAGCATGCTAGGCTCTGCAGTACAGCTTGAGAAGTATTGACTGAGTTGAATTGGACCAGCTCTTCAGGGAGACAGCGGCATTTATTCTCTACTGGGAGACTCTGTGGCCCAGCCTGACTTCAGGAGAAGTGTCAGGGCTTCTGACAACCCTGTTGGTCAGACTTAGTTCATGCCTTCCCTTCTAGAGCAAGCATGTATTGGGTTCTAGTACATGCAAGGTCTTGGTAAACTCTACATCAGTTAATGCAGCTGTCACTTTAAAAAGTCATAGTAGAAAAACTATCCCAACATGGGCCAATGCATCAAGCAAATTAACAAATGCTGTCAGGTGTGGCGATTCATGCGACCTCAGCTCTCAGGGGCTAAAACAAGAGAATTGCTTTACGTTGGAAGGCCACTTGAGCTATACAGTAAGTGCCAGGCCAGTCTGGACTACAGAGTGAGGCACTGTCTCGAATGAATTAATGAATCAGTAAAGAATACCACCAGATTCTAACACACTTGTTGAAGATGTTCTAAGAAACTCCAGTTACATGGGAAAGAAGTGCAAGGTTCAACTGAACGCAAAGGTATCACAAATGCCTTGGACCCTGCCCTGTGGGTTTACATGGACCCTAGTTCATAGCTGTCTATGTTCCATTGTCTGTTACAGAATTCAGGGCCTATGTTAGCCTGACCCAACTCTATGACAACTTTACCACATGCTTTCTGCAGGTTATAGACACCATTTGGTGAATGAAATGTCTAAGCAATTCCTACAGAAGGCATTTGAAATTGAGCTAGGGTTTATTTGGTTGAGTTTTATATGCAAAAGATAAGGATGAACCAAGCAGAAGACAAGCCAGTACACACACACACACACACACACACACACGTACACACATACACACATACACACATATACACATACATATAAACATACACATATATACACACAAATATATATACATACATACATACATACATACATACACACACACACATAATATGTGTTATTCGTGTTGGTTCCTTAAATATGTTCTGCCAAGTGAATAATTGAAAATAACATCTGGCTATGACACATCTTCACAGTTGAAGGGACAGGATACTGGGCTTCATGTTAGGAACCTGAATGCAGCTCAGATATCTCCGGTTGACGTAACTTCAAGTCGGCAGTTCTGGACTCTGAGGGTCAAACCCATCTAAAAGCAGAGAGGCCACAGGGCAAACCCATCCCCGCCCCCAACACGCAGCTAAACAAACAAGTGGGAATGATGCCTGCTTGGGTTATTGGGGAAGCTTAGTCACACAAAATAAGCTTTGAAATGAACAAGCAAAAAACCAATTTGAACCACTGAGCCCTTTCTAGAAGGAAACAGAACAGGTTGGGTGGCCCTAGGTGAGGACCAGAGTTACCTTGTGTAAGCACGGGTCTCGGGGGCTGGCGCGAGACTGGGGTCCGGAATCTCCGCTGCATCCGCTGGCGCAAGGAGAGCATGGGGGTTGTGGAGGCGTAGCTGGGAGGGGCGCGGGTGGTATACCTTGGCCAGGAGTGGGTGCTGGAGGTGGAGCTTGCCGTAGCAGGGTTTCGAGGCTGGTACCGGGGAGATGGGTGTGAGGCTATTGAAGGGCTACCTGGTGGTCGCCTTCCGGGGATGGTGTTCTCTTCCTGCACAAGGCTCCCTCCCTGGGGAGCCAACGCAATGGCAGCCCTGTCCTTGTCAAAGTTTCTGTCCCCATACTTGTCGCCCCTGCGGGAGGAGGAAGCAGGCCACTTTGAAACTGAGGTAGACAGAGAGTCTTCCTTGCCTTTTAAAACTCCTTCGTTTTCCTCTTCCTCCTCCTCCTCCTCCTCCTCCTCAGCGAAGACTGACTGCTGAGATTCGGGTGGCAGGGGACCCTTGGAAGGTGAGATCTTCTTCACTGGTGTGGCCTGGACCCCAGCCCTGCTGGAAACCTGGGTCCGAGGATGGGAGCTGCCAGGCCGACTGGGTCTCACAGAGGCTCCCGCATGGCTGGGCTGAGGGCTGCTATCCCCGTTCCCTGGCTGGGAGCCCACCTGCCGATGTCTGAGAGTGGATAGGTTGGCATCCTTGGCACGAGCCGAGTGAGTGGGAGCCCTGGGATCTGGGGCCTCCACTTCGGTGCTGTTATCCTCATAGCTGCTCTGGGAATCCTCATCCCGACTTTGGGGAGCCGCGGGGAGCATCCTACGGGAGTTCACCGTGCGTAGGCGGTCACGCTGCAACAGTTTGGGCTGGGAAAGTGACCTGTCATCATCCTTGCTCTGAGAACTGGAAACTTCTGAGCTGCGGCCAGGCGCCATTCTTCGGGGAACAGTGGACCCGGGGAAGGGCTGTGATCTTGATGCTGGAAGCCGAGCAGGGGACAACTGGCGACTGGTAGGCCCTGGGGATATTTGGTGAGCATCCTCGTTGGTGCTCTGTTGAAAGTCTTGTACCTTGGAGGACAGAGGGGATTTGCCCTCAGGATGTACATCTCCTCCAGCAGCTTTGGGGTTTTCTGGGGTGGGGTCCTTCCTGTACAAGCTGGCCCCTCTCTGGGGACCTCTTCTTAGGGTGTCCCATCCCCCAGAGGCTGGGTGCCTGGAGGAGGAAGGTGTACGATCGTTGACCACGGTGGCTGAAAGTGGCTCTTCATCCTCGCCATCTCCATAGACATCAGAGCCAGGCCTGGTGTGGGATGCAGGCTGTGAAGGAGCCCTGGTGAGGACTTTCGGAGCTGAGGTAGACTGAGGGGATCCAGAGGGCTGCAGCCTTAGTCCCCGGAATCTGGAGAATCTATTCGGATTTCTGCCATGGGCAGTGAAGGGTTTATTCCGTGTCAAACTGAAGTGTGCCAAGGCAGGCCGGGTCTGTTGGGTCTGTGCAGTGGCCTCAGCCTGCCTTCTGGTGTCCCCGGCGCGTCTGTCACCGTATCCTCCGCCATCAGAAGTGTCCTCTTCCTCGGAGCCTTCTGTCAAGGCAAAGGGGTGAGAAGAGCCGGAGGGTGACACAGCAGTCCGGGAAGGTGTGTGAGAACTGGAGGCAGGGGCATCCTGGCGGTCCTTCCAGCCCCTGGAAAGCTGGGATCTGGAGTGTGGTCTGGTGGACCCTCTGTGCAGTGGGAAAAGTCCCGAGGGTTGGGCTGCGGCACTGGAATCTTCCTCACTGGTGGAAGAATGAGAATGTGTCGATGCAGAGGATTCTGCTTTTGCCCCTGGGAGCACCCGGCTTTTGTCCCTGAGCATATGAGAAGCCACATGGCGGCTAGGGGTCGGGGTTGCCTGGGACCTGACTGGATCCTTAGGTGACTGGGAAGAAGCAGCTTTAGGGTCAGGGGAGACATCCTCATTTTGGTTCACAGAATCATTGTCTGTAGAGCTGAGCCGGGAGTAGGCAGAAGAGGCTGTCACTGAAGGTTCAACGCCTGGACGAGGGTGGGGAACCAGTGAGGAGCCATGCCTGTCCATCCCTTCCTTGCGGGGTGGCACTGGCGGGCCAGCCCTTGATGGAGTCCTGCCAGGAGCTGGAACCCAAGAACCAGATCTACTTGGTACCCTCAGGGGTCGCCTCTGGTCTAGGGTCTCCAACCGTGATGAACGAGGATCTTCAAGGGAATCCAGTTCCTCCTCACCAGTGACTTCTGTGGCCTGGGGATCCAGCTCTCCTGGTTTAGAGCGAAGCTGGGTTTTCCTGGGCAGCCCACCGTTAGCCAGGATTTTGTTCTTTAAGTCAAGGAGAGCATCCTTGACATTTTTGGCTGGGGGAGTGTGTTCTGAAGAAGCTGCAGCTTTGGGAGCAGGGGAAGAAGGCTGAGGTTTGTTCCTCCCATCCTGGTGTGGACTGGCCTCTGTGGAACTGGCTGGAACAGATTTTTAAAGGATGGGTGTCAGAGGAAGTTCAGTAGTAACCACCATCCAGTGTGGAGGTGTTCTGAATTTCTCATTATAACTGATCACTTCTAATTCCTTAGAACACCAAACACGCACATTCCCAATTATAACATTCTTTTTGTTGTTGTTTTATTTTTACTTTAGATAGCAGAGTTCTAGAATGTATGTGTGAATTGAATCAAGGGGTGCCACAGTTTTTATCATTTGAAGAAATTCTGGAATGAGTGCCTAGATGTACAGCCAGCCCTCCGCATCCAGGGAGTCTGCAGCCTCAGATTCAGCCAATCTTGCTTCAGAAATGTTTGAGGAAAACAAATGTGTCTGTACTGACCATGTATAGACTCATTTCCCCCCAAAATAACATAGCATTCACACGGCATTTCCACTATCTTGTTGTGTAAGTAAGTTGAAGTGTATGGGGAAATGTGTGTGCTGGTCCTGTGCAAACAAACACTTCTATTTCAGAGAAAGGACGTGAACGTCTGCAGAGCTGGCATCATTGGGGGTGTTGGAACCAACCCCAAAATACTGAGGGATGACTATGAGTCACTGGTTTTCTAAGTGCAAGTCTTATGTAGGACTTTCTCAAGCTAATCATCAGTGTGTTAGCGATGTAGTATGGCTGTTCTTAATGTCACGTGACCTGCACTCCAAGTTACAGTGGAGTGACAGATGGAACTTGTAAGGGACCGGAGTGAGCACCAAGCTCGTCCACTCTGAAGCATCACAGGGGATCCCTGCTTCCCCTCAGTACACTTCCACTTGCTTCCTCTCTGACTTCAAGTTTCTTTCATAATGGATGCATTTGTATCCCCAAAATAAGGCTTAAAATAGAGCCCCGGGTTGGCAAAATAATATCTTAAACATATCCTGTGATTCATTCTGTCTTGAGAGAAGGACAGAGGGGAGAGAGGCTGAACTGGAAAGGAATTTATATAGCAACAGGGGGACCTAGAAGGAACAAGCATCTTTTTCAGTGTCTTCCTGCATGAAACTGTGGGTCTTCACAGCACACAGTGAAGGGGAGAGCTGTGCATATCCAGAATAAATGTCGAGAACTAACAAAGGAAGCACGGTCCACAAACAGTCCCCCCCATCTCCAGATCTTTGTGAACTTGCTGGCTTTAATACTGATCAGACAAACCAAACAATTGAAAGTCTTCTGAGAAATGTTACACTCCAAAATAATAGAAGACAAAGTGAATGCTTTCATGCTTGCAGCAGAAGGCTAACAATTAAAATGCCATATTAAAATGCCAAAGAAACATGTTCTTTCCCTCCCAATATAAGCCCCAAACTAAATACTAAACTAAAGTAATCATGTAACTAATATGTTGATAATGCTGTAAATAAGGTATTAATATCAGTAGTAACATTTTAGTTTTTGTAAAGATTGATTTCAAAGGGGACTACAAAATACACCGGAAATAGCTGTGCAAACTCAGCCCTGAAAAACCACCAACTGAGCGTTTCTAAACCCCAAAAGCATGATTCAAAGTAACACAAAACAAACAGCAGGAATGAAAGAGAGGGAAAAGCATAAACACACAGTGCTTACTTGTTGGTATAGTGACAATGAAGGCTTTGGAGTGTGGCCCCTGGCCTCTCCTGTTTGTGGCCCGGATTTTGAACAGATAGCGTTCCCCAGGCTGCAGACCGTCCACCAGGGCAGAAGTAGTGTGTCCAGAGAAGGTGAGGGACTTTGCTCCAAATGGTTTGAGAGCCGGGGCATATGAAAGAATGTATTCTGAAATGATTTGGCAGACGGTTGGAAGGAAGAAAATGAACACAGTCCTGTATCCGGCAGACAGACAGTATGGGCAGAAGGAATTAGAACACACATTGCTGAAGCTCACACCCTGGTGATGCACACCTGGCCGACAGCTGCAGCAGAAGAATGGGGTGCAAGGCCAGCTCACACTCATTAGAGCCCTCGGAAGTTGCAAGCAGGCAGCTTGCTATTTTTAGCAAATGAAGCACACAGGGTGGGGGCGGTTATCTTTATACAACTGATCAAATATATATATATATATACACTAGTTTGGAGGGTTCCATTTATTTACAGACTTTCTATAGTGGCATTACATACGCCAATGCAAGAAACCAAGGGACCCCAAAAGTGCTGACTCCCAAGAACTGGTTCTGAATAATTGCTCACATCACATTTCATTTACCAAGTGAAGTGACTTTTAGTACATCAACTCAGAAAAAATGCCATATTTGTCATAAATCTTCACTCTTGCAAGAATTATAAAAGTTTTTATTCACTCTGTGCTGCTGAGAATATTTCATAATATTCAAAACTGTGAGGAAAAGCCACTAATAGGGCTGTACGATTCCTAATGCTTCCATTTTTATTGGCTTGTCTACAAGCACATAATATGCCCTTGGAGTCTGAAAACCATGCGCAGTCCAGTATAAGGAACTGTTTCTTTTATTACATGTGAATTTTGTTTATATTTATTTATATTTTTAAACTTGTTCTTTATTTTTTTGAAATTAAATATAGTTACACCATTTTCCCTCTGCCCCCTCCTAACCCTCCCAAGTGGTCAGCCCTGAAATCACGTACACACAAATAACACTAGATGGGCTGAGTAGGTTGTATCTATATATTTAGAAATATGTACATATATATGCAACAATGAAAGCCAAAGGCATATTTCACAGTGTAATTTTAATGTTCAACAAAGAACTGTCCTTGCCTATTCTCTCAATGAATTTAAGATTCAAATAGCACACCAAGTTAATATGAGAATGGCTTCAGAACAAGCAACTACATGAGTATGGGGAAGTCTTCCCCTTTCTCTAAGGTCTAAGCTTTAAAAAGTACACTAAAAAATTCCAACTAGAAATGTCTTTGCATCATCTGTCTGGGGAGACCCAGCATCCTTTTCTCGTAGAACTAGTCATTGTAGAGAAGTGAGAGAGCCCTCATGCTATAAAATCACATATTTATGATTCCTTAAAGGATTAAGCACATCTAGAAAAATGCTTAACCGTGTCAAAAAGTGTACTCTCTTACTATGCCCCCAATTAATTACGAATTTTAATCTCACAATTATACCCATATGGAAACTCAACAGAGTTAAGATACACAAATCTTCCATCTATAAGAACTCAGTAGCTATCATTACTTCTGGCAATATTTAGCTGGTGACATGCGGCTTCCTTCGGCATTATTTGTGATAGGCACTAAGATGTGAGCTAGAAAAAGAATGAGTCAGTATTGTGAAAATAAATCCACTAGATGGGCAGTGACTGCTGTTGTCAAAAGCTGAAAATCTAATCTGCCGAAAAGGTGTCTTTACTCCTTTTCAGAGGCCTTTCCAGCATTGCGGTCCTTATACATGGGGGCCAGTGCATATGTTTTCATAACAATCGCAAGTTAAAGGGGCCAGCTAAATACATATTCTCTTCATTTGTTCCTGTGGGGGATGGGGACAAGGTAAAAGAATAATAAAAATCCATTCTTTCTAAAAAAGTGAAAAGAAAATAAGTTTAGAAAATATCACACCAATCATCCTCCTGGAGCCCCGTTTTCCTATGAAAAGGCACACTACATGTGAGCCAAATCATCTTACAGTTGAATGAAAAAAAAAAA
>CABHPP010146315.1:0-10741 GCA_902168425.1 Peromyscus attwateri
GATTATTTCTAGTGTAGTTAGAGATTTTGATGGTTTAGAAAAGTTGTTGTATTTTCTCCTCCAAGATCGCTGACCTCACTAGCTTTGGATAATTGTCTAGGTTTCCAGTACCAGGAATGATTTTCCTCTTGCTGAGTGGGTCTTAAATCTAATTAAGAACATTTAAAAATTATAAGTAGTAGTGCTAATTATCCTTATCAAGTATTCTCTACTCTACATCCTCGATACAGTTTGCTTTTATGAGACTTTCAGCACTGTTCACAGCAGCATCACCGTAAGTGTGTTGAGCATGCTCATTGGAATTGGATTTCTTGACAGTTCTACTAGGAGAAGGGAGTCTTACTTTCAGTAATAACCCTGCAAGACCATCATCCTACATGAAGCCCATTGGTGAGATGTTATTATATGGCATGTGCTGTCTTCCCAAAAGAATAATCGAGAACTACAGAAAACACAAAAGTATCTGAAAGTCACAAAAATCAAGGTATGACAGAGCTCAGTATAACTTCTCTTGAATTCCAATGAAAATTTACATAAATACAAAAGGCTAGAATTTATTATATCTGGAAGGCATTAAGAAAAATTATTTTAATTTTACAACTCATACAAAACTGTTCCTGTTTTTGTTGTTTTCCTTTAATTACAATAAATACAAAGTGATCACTGGCTTTTAAGACTAAATCAATAAACTCTTTGCTGGGTGGTTTCAGAAGGATTATTTTTGTAGTCTAATGTAGATCTGTCTTTCAGAGGGGAAGTTGTCTAGGGGTGGCACACTCTCATAAAGGATGGAAAGAGCAGTTGTATGGGTCTTGTCAATAAATTTGTGAAAAACCTTAGAAATAAATGATTTATGTCATAGTTTATGTTTATTTAATTATTTTGATATAAAAAGCTTCATTTGATATCACCTTAAATATTTATATAAATCTCTGATTAAGATTCCACACCATTAGCCTTAACTGTGATACTTTAAAAAGAAGATTTCAGTGTGATTATCTTCTGTTCTAGAGTCCTAGTGTACACATCTGTCAATCATCAATGAACATAACTGTTATTTCCTCAAAGGAGGGCTCTGCTCCAAGCTTCTGCTTAAATTAACTCAGCACCCTCACACAGATCATGAAATAATCAGTAGGGTATATACCATTTACAAACAAACGAGATACCTAGGTGTAGTAAGGCTCATGGGAGCAGGGCTTGACCCTCACTTGGTACAATGTCTCCTAACATGAAGGAGGACTTGGGTTACAACCCCAGGGCCACATAACTTCAAGGGTGAACTTAGCATCCTAATGGTAGAAGCAAGAGGATCAGACATCCAAGGTCATCCTTAGCTCCACATCTGGTTGGAAGACAACCTGGGCTGCATAACAAAAGCTTGTAGCTCATCCAACAAGATATTTCACAGTGAATTTGGACCCAGATCTGGTTGACCCTGAAACTGGTACTGAAGAAATATGGATTTGGACCCAGATCTGGTTGACTCTGAAACTGGAGAAATCATGTTCCTTCACTAATTCTTTTAGTGTTCTTCCAAGTTTCTTGATGGTGGTTTTCTGAGCTAACCTTCTTTATACCTGTCCTTGGCTACAACTCCACAGGGTGCAGCCTATGCTGAGGCTGGGACTCCAGGAGATCAGAGCCTGGACCAAGGTGGATGGTGGCCCCAAACTGTGACCGTAGAACCATGTGGGCATCAAGGCCATCATGATGGTCTATAAGAGAGTAAGCTCCTGTAGTCCAGCTTACTGACCCACTCCAGCTGTAGGACATTGGCTCTGGAAATGTCCTCTCATTGTGTTGCCTGTTTCTGAGATAGTAACTTTACTAACTTTCTCATCTTCATAGCAGCATCTTTCATCATTTATGCTCGAAGTATCCTATCTGCTTGATACTGTAAAACTACTGCCACACTCAGTCCTGATGCAGCTTGTTTTTTTCCTATCTTTTGAAAATGAGATGTTTGTCTTAAGATATGTATCTACTGGGCTGGAGAGAAAGCTCATGGCGATGCAGACTTGCTGTACAGTCATCAGGACCAAAGTTCAGATTCCACTAGCACTCCTATAGCAAACCAGTCAGTCCATACATTCCTGTAATTACAGCTTTAAGGGATTCATTCCTGTTTTCTGGAACTCCCAGATGTGCATACTTGCACACATGTATAGGCAAACACCCTTGCATACACATACATCAATAACGTTAAGTAAATCATTTTAAGTTACCTGACTACTAACAGATTAGATAACTTACTTGTTTCACATGATTGCTTTGTTTTCTGATTTTCCCCATGAAAAGGCAAGGACCACAAGTGCATAAGTTTTGTCCTTTTCCCACTTGTATAATCCAAGAACCTAGAAAGGTTCCTGAGACATGATAGGTTCGCCAAAAATATTTGCTGATTATGCAAATGGAAGAAAACATGTGGCACGTCTCCTGTAGTGAGGGGTCTCCACAGGTGTATACAGGGAAGTGAACCACTTGAAGAAATAAGAATAAAAACCCAGTGCAGATTGACTTCCACAACCTGGATCCGACTTCAGAGAGTCTAATACCAGGTGGGTCATTGTCAGTATATGCTGTGGGATGTCTTTCTGTATGCTGTAAATATGTGTTGCTCTGATTGGTTGATAAACAACACAGTGCAATTTGAGAAAAGGTTTTCCAGGCAACGATTGGTCCAATCAGTCCAATTCCAGGTGCACAATAAATCTTGAAGTGTGACTACGTAAAGACTCCTTTAGGTAGTACATGTGACCATGAGGGTGGCTTCTATAGCTAAAAGGCCTAGAATCTAGTGTGCTCTCTGATAGCATAGAGGTCAACAGGTCATAAAGGACTTGTGACACCTACCCTAGGAATGGGAAAGGGTCTAGGGATAATCATTCTGGGAAATTAGGGTGAGGTCTGCCCCCCACAGAGACCAAAAAGGTCACCAGGTCATTAACCTTCCACTCTCAGCTTTCTGGATGGATGCAGGTGTTTCCATTCCTAAATGGTGTATCCATTTAGGAGACACCCCTGTGTAACTTGTGAGTACAAGGACCTCTGTACCCCTGGCTATCTCCATTTTACAGACACTTAAGGTCATTTTTCCAGAGTATCTAAGGGTGCAATGAATTTTCCTTGAAACCCAAGCTATCTAACTAGAGTCTCATCTTCTATCTATTCATCATAGATTTATGAACATTTATTTCAGCCTGCATATAAATCTCCAAGAAGTTCAATGGTATTGATCTTTGTTGCTGTGTAATGGTTGGTCACAGATCAGTTCCAAGCCAGGCCAGTGAATCTATTTTTGCTGATGTGCCAGAGGCTCATAAATAAGTGAGAGAATGTTCTGCTGGTCATTAAATGTCATCAAATGTGTATCTGTTCTCTTTTTGTTTTACTTTAAAAAGTGAAGGGAATCTAATACCTTTGTGGTGTTAGGAAGAATGTCAATTGTTTATAAGGATTTCCACCAGCTTCACTCTAATTGGACTGAGATTAATATCCTGTTATGACAGCAAAGCCTAGCCATTCTAGGATGCCTTGAACACTGTATTTCAATAATTTGATCTTCATGGACAGTGAATTTATCTGTCACAGTCAGTTGTCCTTTCAGCCTTTGAATCGAGTGGCATTTATCCGTATCAAACTCCATTTGTCCATCACTTCTGAAACTGTTGATAATTTCCCACTGCTCAGGGAGCTGAATGTGAAGGTTGACATGGATCATCCATTCTTTCCAGGATGACAAATAGTTTTACATGGGGATCCTCACACTTTATCTTAATTTCTTGGCAAGCATTAATTTAATTTTCTGCTAAATGGATTTATTCTCATGCAGAACCAAAATGAACCCAGAACTACTTCAGAATATTCCATCTTGTCAGAATAATTCTTTTCCCCACTTAAGTGAAAACTAAATAATAGTGACTATTTTTTTCAAAGTAATGCAAAATTACTAATGTCATTGTAAACCTCTGAGAAATGATAAGCTTACGTTTCTCACTAGATTTTGATGGCATAATAAGTTAATGATATAGTTGTCATATAAATGTATTTCTCCAAGAGAATTTAGGTAGGAACCTCTACAGACTGATAATGTCTTGTATCTAGATGCAAGCTTGAAGGTTGTCAAACCTAATCATGATTGAGATTGTTATGGGTAGACTGTAGCTGAGAAAAAGATGATCAATGAGGAAGCTAACTTGACAACAAACTATGAACTGTGACCTGCTGATTAACCCCAATAAAGCTGAAATTATATACAAATGTGATGAGTATTTATAGGATATTTGCCTCGGTGCAGTGTCTATAGCAATGTGGCACAATAGTCAACAGCATCTTGAACATGAAGTACCTAAGTCTACCTTGTTATTTCACAGATACCCTTCATTCTTTCTAGAAACTGAATTGCAAGATCCATGTAAAACTAAGTTGAGATTTGTATTCAGTTTCAGATGATAAGAACATTTTGTACACTGAAAAGCATGACGGATTAGCATGTATGTCATTGCTCAGGTTTGAAATTTTGCTACTTTAGCATTCTGTGATTCAAATGTAGTTCTTGGAATAAAATGCGAAATACGTTTTCGCAAGTTGATGTGTGGATATGGTAAAACACCTAATGCTTAATATTTCTACATAGAGAAGTGTGTTAGACTTTTATCGTCTTCTGATTTGTTCCCCTTTTCTTCAAAATTGATAAGTAAAGATACATAGAAATAAAAAATACAAATACAGTTTTCCAAGATTTTAGTATAGGATCCTGAAATGAGAGAATTTTCAATAAAACAATTTATTCCACTATATGTTTTTGGTTGTGCATATGGATTTGCATGAAAAAGAATTAGATATTAACATATCTAATATTTCTTTGATATACCCAGAAATTTTAGTTTTTTAACATATTTATAATAACTAGCCTAACTATGTATCATAAGGAGGCTTAATATCTGCTTTGTATTAAGTCTATTGCCCTAAGAATGCTAATTCTCTATTTCAAATCCCATCTTCTATCTGTAGGTGAAATACGGTTTTTTCATTAAGGATCTTACTCATTGTCTTTGTGATGATGTGCTTTTAAATCAAACTTTATGTTTTCTCTACCATCTCCTGAGACAGACTTCATGTGCACTGTTTCATGTAAAATGCAAAATAATGTAAATCTGAGACACCAACAGCTAAAAACATGGCCACTGTGTGTCTATAAGACATGATATCTCTAAATCTTAACTTTGAACATTTAAAACCTATAGTCATTCTGCTTGTGATTTTTAGCTCTTTTAAGGTAAGAATGGGCCAGTAAAATTTTCAGCTAGGAAAAGACTAATTCCTGAATTTAATTCCAGTGAAGATTGGGAACTTTTGGACTGCTATTAACATAGATTTTAATTTAATCTCTTATCTGTGATGGCTAATCTTGATTGTCTACTTCACTAAATCTGGAGTCAACTAAAACTTGAGATATATGCCTGTAAGGGATTTTCCTAATCAGATTATTTGAAGAAATAAGACTCACCCTAAATATGGGCTGCAACTTTTGGAGGGAGCCCACTTAAAAGCATGTGGAAGAAGGAAGTTTTGCCTTTTTGTCTGCATGCCCTTGCTCTTGCTGGCAAGTTCATCTACCCTATTGCTGAGGCATTATTTTACCTTTATTAGAACCTTCAGTCCAATGGAGACTAAAGGCCCAAAGCTCTCCTGAAATCCTCTAGGATGCCAGTACCAGTTTGAGACTGCTTGGACTTCTGTCCTCGTGAATGGAACAACTACCAGACTCTTAGTGTTTTTGTCATGAGACAGCCATTGTTGGACTACCTGGACACAGCTACTCTAATAAATCCTATTCTATAAGTTCTGATCCTTTAGGGGACCTGACTAATGCAGTATCTTAAAGCTCAGAGAGAGAACTCGGTGGGTTAGCTTTATTTCATATAACCTTTGCTTTCCTCTCACTTCTATTTTAATGAGTAGTCCCCACATATTGAAAACCTGTGAGAGAGGAGACAGAGAATGAAGTTGCCTTCCTCCTCCTGTTTCCATAGATCCAGCACAATGAGTTTGTCATACCTATTAGTCCATCACAACTTTGTGAGCACATCCTTATATGACTTTAAAGAGCCTTCCTTACAAAATTACAGACCTAAATAGTGAAAGGGCTCTGGAGAAGCCCCAGGAAGTGAGGAGTTTGATGTTCAAGCCTACTCAGTCTCCTGGTGAAGTGGCCACTGTCCACCTCTGGCTGAGTCTCTCCACCTTCAACTGTTTCAGTGGTTAAATACAGAGAATATGATGCACTGATGTCTTGACATTTTGTCCTTGGATAGACATAAGAAAAAAAGTATTCATTAGTGACCCCCCCCCCAAGAATGCAATATTATTTAAAAGCTCCAGAGGACAATTGATAAGGTTTTACTCTCTCTTCTCATTGGAATTTACATTTATTGACATTTATAAAGTCCAGAGCTGCTTTGAATACAGACACCATCATGTTGTCTCTGAAAAGATGTCCTCATAGACAAATATGTTGGAATAACACACAGTATATTAATGTACAATTGTTCTGAAAGTAAACAAAAATGTTAATTTGTGGAGACTGATGTACTCCAGCAATTGTAGGCTTACAGACTGCTTACTAGTGACAAAATTTAGAGAGGAATTAATGGTGGAAAAGAAAACACTATTCAATATCAGTACTGGGCAAGGAGACAAGGTCAGCATTCATATTTCATAAGCCTGCTTAGTAATCTGCAAACTGCTTGAGATGTGAAATGATATTCTATTTCAAGGGAAGACAGTTTCCCTTTCTGTAATGTAGCCTTCCCTTCCCATTTAAAAGTTATCTATACTCAAATAATTAATAAAAGTATTACGACAGGGAAAGGGTATTTGGATTTACTTAATCAAGATATAAAAAAAATACTGCCCAGATTGAAATACTCCGCATTGACATGATTTATTCTTCCATTCTAGTCTTTACAATATTTATAGGTATTTATTTTAACACATTTTAGAATGTCCTATCTATATGTCTTCATATAGACATATATGAATTTCAATTTCTCTGCATTCCTCTGTGCATTCCTCATTGTAAACCACCTTTTCACAGATGTTGACATTAATTAACAAATATCAGTTTACTTTACTTTTCTTTTCATTGCTGAACACTTAAATTAATCCCAAATGCCACCACTAAGTATACACTACAGCGAATATTTTGTGTATAAGCGGCTTCTCTATTTCAAATCCCATTGTTAGGATAGAGTCCCCAAAGCAGAATTAGTGACTCCAAGGGACTGAGTCCTTTGCCTTCTTAAAAGTTTTTTTTTTTTTTTTTTTTAAATTTAATCCCATGGTTCCACATCACCAACCAAATAGGATGCTTTGATCTTTCACATTTAAAATATGCATTTGTGAAAGATTCTGTTAATCTAACTTTGATTCCCCACCCCCCAGGCCTCTAGTTAAAGGTTTCCATCTCACTCAGTTACAGGATAAGCATTCAGACTTGAGCTGACTACAATAATGATAGGTAAAATCGCAAAGTAGCTCTTACATCTGCTGAATGATCATCACCCCTAAAATCCTGTTGTCTGGATAGAGCTGGCTTCAAATGGAAGCTGGCACTCTCATCCTGTCATTTTAAAATGCTTGTGTATTTCTTCATAATAAATAAACAAATGTTAAGATAATAGATTTTATGAAAGCAAATTGTTTTATTACAACCAGTATTGGTGTGCTGAACCAACTTATGCAGAATGAGTTATAAAATTCCTTTATGCCCCCACCTCAGAGACTCAACAACCACTAGTGCCACACTGACGTCTGTGAAAATAGCTTTATTATATTTCTAAAGCATGAAATCATGCTGTATTTGTCTTCTGTATTTGTTTTTTTAACTTAATACAATGACCTGTAACTGCATGCATGATATCTCAAATGATTTTCTCTAGTCAAGGATGTGCAAAAATCATTGGAGAAATGTGTGTGTGTGTGTGTGTGTGTGTGTGTGTGTGTGTGCATGTGATTTCACAATATCACAATTTCTTCAACAGTTTTTTCTGCATGGACAGTCGGGTATCTATATCTTGACTAGCAAAAATAATTATGTTACTTCAACAACTGTTATCGTATGACTTTTTCAATATAACCATTATACCAGATATGAGATGATATGTAAATGTGGTTTTGATTTGAATGTCTATAATAGTAAAGATATAGAATATAATTAATAATGTGCCTATTATTAATTTGGATGTCATATTTAGGAAAATGTCTATTCTGTTTCTTTTCCTATTTTTTTCATTGAACTACTCACTTTTTTCTATTGAATATCATAAATATCTTAGATATTAACTCTGATAGGGTATTCACTTTGCAAACAGTTTCCCTTTTTCTGTAGGTTTTCTTTTTGTTTTGTGGTTTCTGTGTGAACAATTCCATGATTGAGATAAAATACCTGTACTGTTTCTCACAATGAACTGATTCATCTTTTAAGTGACATAATTATAGCAGGGTATTATAGATAGGGCCTGAGATACAGAGACAATTTACTCTCCTTACACTTGTGCTGTGAACTCACAGGCAGGAGCAGTTTGCACAATTAGAGGAGTTTTGTTTTATGTCTTTAAATATATTATGATCTGTACCTATTAATATCCATCTTCATCAGAAACAAATGACTGGATGAGAGGGATTTTTTATTGGAGTTCTACAATTGGTAGACAGAGTTTTCTGGCTTTGAAGTTGTCTTTCATCTTTGAAAATTATTAGCCTTAGGGCTGGAAATAAGATATATCTCTATTGATAAATGATTGAACCCAAAAGATCATGTAGGGACTTCTAGGTGAAAATACAGCCTAGGGGAAAAAAAAAAGGCTTGCTCAATTTTGTGTCCAGATCAATGTTATATTTTTAATAGGGAAGAGTATTAGAGAGAACTGCTTGCTAATAGTCATTCAGTGTTGTCTAAGCCCATATTGTCACTAGACACTATATTAGTTTGAAGTGTGAACAGAAACTAAAGAAGTTTCATTAGTTTAGTATTTTAAATTTAAGGAGCAAAAAAAAAAAAAAAATAGGTGTGTAGTAGATGGGGGTGGTGTGTTTTTATCATGGCCCACAGTTTAGAATGAGTTTTAGACTCCAGACTGGACTTTAGGGCATCAATAAGAATTCATGATGAAGACATCCCATAGCTCAGGAGAGGAGGAAGCATGGTGAATAATGTGGGGAAAAAGAATTTGCAGAGGCAGTGCCTGTAGACAAGTGTGGTTCTCAGGGAAAGACGAGGATGCCACTAGAAATAGATGAGACTGGTCTAGTGATGATGAAATGCAATGATGTGTGAATTTGTCCCTTGCACTGTAGTCACATAGAAAAGAGTGTTGAGTTCAGCTGGAAAAATATAATTCTTTTCTTGGGCAAACTCCATACCATTTGAGACAAAGAACGTTATAAGTCCCCACAAGGCTGAGCTATAACTCAGTTTGATTTTGTTTCTTCAAACAGTTAAAAAGAGACTAAGCTGATACTTTCAAAAGGGAAATTGAGAGAGAGAACAATTTTAGAGAAAGAATATTGCATTTCTCAGGTTCATTTGCTATGACTGCCTACCAAAGCAATCACAGGCAAACCTTCCTCTCTTTCCTATAAGATAATGAAAATGATAATTAGCAATCTGTTCCTCCTATTCTTCATGTTCCTTGACCTTGCCTTGCTATTTGGGGTTTATTATTCTTTAGAAATTTTTTAGAAAGAATATGATTTGGTGTAATAGTAAAAGCTTTACTTTCATATAGTAAATGTTTTGTCCAATTCTAGGAAAGCAAGACACACAATCATAAATAGACCCTTGTCCCTTTTTTATGTTACAGGAAGTTATATGAGTATGTATTTGTACAATATAACTCCCATATATTAATTGGATATTTAGAAAGTATAAATCAACTATGAGAGTTTATCTAACTTCATTTCACCTTTAATATTAATGTCAGGGCAAAATCACAAGGCTTTGATGTCTAACCAATCTCCAAGTAAATTCTGACTCCATTGTGTGCAAGCTAAGCCTCAGCTTTCCTAGCTCAGAAGTAGGAATAATCTGGCACATGCTGCTTGAGATAATTAAACAGAACAACACATAGAAAAGAGCTTATGTGAGCCTCTCTGATCTCAGGAACAATAAATTGTGAGAATGTACAAGAGAAATGTAGTAGACAAAATAACCTTGAAAACAATGTGAGTCATGCTAAGATGTCAATTCAAGCTGCAAGGGCTAGAAAAGGGGGAGAAGGGGGACGCTCTCAAAAAGTGAAGTCTCATTGGATGAGACACAGCAACTGGCAAAGGATAATGATAGGGCTTATTGTAGACCATTTCTATAACCCTATACCAAGTTTCTGAAGACAACAAAGAACACCCCTTCTTATCTGACAGACTACTTTATGGTCATTGGTACCATTAAAGGACTTAGTAAAGATTCCAGTCACCCAGGGAGCCAGCCAAGCCACACCAGGCATATGGAATTGTATTAACTACCACTTTCTTCTGACTACAGCCACTACATCTATTTGTCAGACCTACCTAAGTCAATTGTTAACACATACAAAACCTTTTATTTTCTCTTCATATTAAGTTTATGTGCCTATGTTTTATGCTAATTAATGGTTTTGAATTATCTCAGAATGTTCCTGTTTTTTGCTCTTTCTTTCTTTCTTTCTTTCTTTCTTTCTTTCTTTCTTTCTTTCTT
>CABHPP010146315.1:10841-36049 GCA_902168425.1 Peromyscus attwateri
CAAACAAACAAAAAACCACTTTGCTCCTCCATCTTTCCTGTCTCTCCAACACCTCTTCATTTCCCTTAATGACACTGGAGCTACACTATGTCATGCAGCATACCCTTTTGTATACTCAGCTTCATTTGAAAATGTTCTTTGCAGTGAGTTGTTCATTTGGTTCAAGGCCTCTGGCTTTTGGTGCATTACCAGTACTGGAACTTCACTGAATCTCCTCTCAGATATCATGTTGTTGCCCTGAATCATGGAGATGCTTTGACTATGTTTCCACAGGGCCAATCCCTTTACACACTCTGGCAGGTCATAGATTGGGTAGATACTGGAGTGGGCCAACTCAAATTCCTAGATGTGGGTCTGGGTGGTAGCTGATTTCATGAGTCTAGTCTGCTGTGACTACCCCCTCAGGTGGGAGGAAGAAGGGCAGCGCCAGCTCTTATATGCCCAAGCCATCTGGACCAGCTATCTCATGCCCATTGTTAGGGGTGAAGCCATTTCTCCTCAGTGTGGGGTCAGCTTTCCTGTGGGGGGCGGGACTAGCTCTTCTGTTGCCAGTGAGGGGCAGGAACAGCTCTCCCAGGACAAGCAGCTGAACATGACCCTCAAATTTCAACATGCATGGTTACTATGGCCTCCTATGGTAACATGGGATGTGGAGATCAACACAGACTCCAGTTGCAGCAGGACCATGGACCCAGACATGATCCTGGCAGCAGCATGGTCCCCATTTGCCAACATGATCTCAGGTGGCTAATGCCCCTGTTCTGTTATAATGCATGTTCATGTAAACATGAAATAGAGCATTATAATTTCCATATGAGGAGATAATATTCTTTTCCATGGGTCTTTAGAATGTTTATCACTCAATAATAAGGAGAATTAGTGTAATAACACTTGCACATGTTATGTGCTCCAAAGTATGGCATTGATACCATCTGTGGGAATAACTACATCTTTTATGAGCCTAAGCTGATTTTTTAGGGGGGATCTGTATGCCTAAGGAGACTTCTATTACCTCTGAGCAGTTGTTAAAGCTTCCATAGCTATAGAAGCAGCAATAGACAACATAGCTTGGTGGATCGTTAGAAAACAAAGAAATGATGGATGGTTATTTAACAAGGGAAATGGATGCATAATGATTTACAATTACAGACAGGCAATGGGAATATAAAGTATTAACTAAGACAATGGAGTCAACTACTCATATCCACAAGCTCTACATGTGAGAATTCAAACACCTTTGTACCCATAACTAAGGAAAACAACAACAACAACAACAACAAAAAACCCATGCATTTCTACTGACCATGTACAACACTTCTTTTCTTGTCATTATCTTATAAGGATTGTAGTAAAATAATTTCTGTAATATTTGCATAGTATTAGCTATTTAAGTGATCTAGATGTGGTTTAAAGTATGTAGGGGAATATGTGGAGGTAATATACAAATACCATGCCATTGTATAAAGGGAGCTTGAGTGCCTGCAAATTTAAAATCCTGCAGGAATCTAGGACAATCTCTTTAAGTATACCAAGGGATACTTGTATAGTGTTCTCAAGTTGTTAATGTGACAACTTAATGAGTTTAATTTAAACATCCTACATGGAGGCATCTCTATCCAAAGATAAAGGTGCTTTGTTGAAGGCTTTTACTTCAAAATGTATAAAGTTAATGAAGGAGATACAAGTTGGAGACAGAATGTATGGGCATAATGCAGATATCTGATGGACTTGATAATAAGAAAGGGTCCACTACACCAATGTACAGGGAAAAAGTCTCGTGCACTAGTATCCACAAACCCAGAGATTTTTCTTTGAGATCATTCAACAAAGATGACAGGAGGAGAAGTCACAACCCTCCTTTAAGGATTGGAAGGAATTGAGAGAGACAATGTTTATTGATTGGATGGTGGGAATGGAAAAGTTACAGTTTCACTGTCTAAGTATAGACAGTCAACATGCCTCTTCATACTTTGAGTGTTTCCTTTTTTTATTTTTCTTTTGAGACAAGGTTCAATGCATCTCCAAGTTAGCCCCAAACTCATGGTCTTCTTTCCTCAGCTCTGTGAATACTGAGGGTTTGGGGGAATACTTCATGTTTCACTATTCAAGAATAGTGGAAAAGATCAAATTATTAGCACAATTGTCTAGTTTCTTTTGAATTTTTTAAACCTTCATCTAAATTATAAAAGACTTACTGCAAACATACAATATTTTCCTCCCTTTTCTACACACCAGTACTAGCCTCGTAAATTACTACTGGTTGATTGAAAATTCAATGCTTTTCTTAATAAATGTTCTTTCAGATACTTCAATAAAATGTATTAAAAATAATTCTACTTTTGTGTTTTGGCAAGACATATTTTCAACTGTTAGAAGAGTTCCCAATCTCCTCATGCCTTGGCTTCTTCTCTTATTACACATAGTGACATCCTTGTTTCTGCTCCTCTTTACCCAAATGGTATAAAATTTAATTAGATAATTTAATAATTACTTTGTAGGATGTCATCAATTTTCTGAATTATGTAACTGTCTACAAAGAAGTTGCTTTACTCTGGAATTTCTTTGCAAAGCCAGTAAATCAGATAGTTCCAGTTGGGAGTATCTGAAATACATGTGTTTTAAATAGTCAACTTATTTAAAAGTGGAATTCTGGTCATGGATTAGCACTCTTTTGTCTTTTGATTTGATTTGTCTGATATATTGTCAAGGATATGTGACGAAATGATTATAAGTTCTATCTGGAGTTATTAAACGGTGCTTCTTGTCTCAGTAGAGATTACAGTTTCATTTTAAAACATCCATTTCTACTAGGAAAGGCTCAGAAAGGAATTGGGGTGTATCAACATTCTGTATCTCCTGATTGATTTTGAAAATGAAATACTTAGTGATGGTGAAACAGAAGACTGAAATTTATAAGCTGTATAAACATTTCTTTCATAGTCAAAAATAGCCATGTGGATGGTAGCAGAGTATGAAGGCTCAATTTATATCAGAGAAGTGACCAAAGCAAATATTGAAACAACAAGATCTTCAGAAACATATTCACTCAGTTCTTAGCTAGGCAGTCCCTGAAGAAGTCTGATAAGTACAAAAGAAGGGGCTTGAGTAATTTAAGGGAGTATGACTTGCAGACCGTTATCTTTAGACCCATTAACCAATGATGAAACATGTGGCTGGTACTCAATGCTCCAGGCATTAGTTTTGCTAATGGTTTTTCAGAAAATTTTTAACTGTACTCTCCTTCTCAGTTGCACACTTCCTCAAACAAGGCCAGACTTCTTAATAGTGCCACTCTCTGTGAGACTCTGGAGGCCATTTTCTTTCAAACCACCACAGTGTGTTTTTCTTCAAATTTTCCAGATTAATTCTACTTCTTAGAATAAATCAAATTCTGTTGACAACAAGTAACAACAGTAATTATAGTAACATCCCTGGATTCCTGTTGTATGATAGTCTGAGAGGTTACTGCATTTCTGGGCCCAGGTCTTTCTTTGCCTTAGTGATCAAGTGATTCCATTGTTCTCCTGTGTCAAAGTTACCAGGCTCAGAAGTAAAACTCAAAGGGAAGAATGAAATCATAGCAGTTGGCCTATATATTTGGCTTCTACAGAAAACCCAGGTAAGAAACCAAAAATGGTTATGTAACTCATTGGGGGGACTGAATTCATGACCAAGAAAGAAGCCAGCCCTATGGAGGCCTGGTATCTGTTATATTATTGGGTTATACCTCCATTTTCTTGCAATATTCATATCAATAAAATGTTAACATTTTCTTCTGTTATAGATGTGGCTTGGTAATCTATTGACATTACAACCTTGAACCCATTTGAACTTGAAATCTCCCCCTAAACAAAAATATGTATCCAGTACACATGCATACATCCATAGGTGCACACACACACACACACACACACACACACATACACACACTCACTCACACACACTGCACTCACCTATATGTGGGCATTTTTGTGATACCAACGTTGAGAGAGTTGAATTAATTAACCTTCAATTTATTCAAGAAAGTTAAGTTCCAAGAAAGTAATTGTAATAGTGTTGAGTGTATTGTTGATTCATAACACTATAAGACACTACAACATGGACCAATAACAGTGCCTGTGGTTGTTTGAATGAAAATGGCCCCCATTGCCTCATAAGGAATGGCACCATTAGGAACTGTGGCCTTGTTGGAGTAGGTGTGGCCTTGTAGGTGGAAGTGTGTCCCTGAGGGTGGACTTTGAAGTTTCAAATGCTCAAGCCAGACCCAGCTCACTCTCTCTTCCTGCTGCTTATGGTCTAGATGTAGAACTCTCAGCTATCTCTCCAGCACCATATCTGCCTGTGTGTCACAATGCTTCCTACCATGCTGATAATGGATTAAACCTCAAGCCTTTAAACCATTCCCCAATTAAATGATTTTGTTTACAAGAGTTGCTGTGATCATGGTGTCTCTTCACAGTAATGAAAACCCTAACTAAGAGAGTGCCTAACATGATTTGCAGACCCTAGAGTGATTACAACCATATTAGTACTAGTACTTTACTTAAAACTTTCTTCTTGCACATTTATATTGTGTTGTCAGACACCATGTACATTGTTTTGAAAATAATGTAGAACCACATGGTCTGGCTGATGACCATGTGTAATGTACGCTATGAGTATTATCTGTGAAATAGAGAACACATCATTTTTAACTCCCAATTTGCTATAAATATGGACTAAAACTCTGCTTATAGAACTCAGAAATGTGGTTGATATTTATTTATGTACTGATTTTCTGGGACCTTTATTGTGGCTCTATCATCAACCCTTGTCTGAGGAAGATGATTGTAGTTTTGAGTAAATGTACAAGTATGGCCAATTTGCATACCTTTGGCCATTCTATATATGGCCTGTGAGTGAAGTCTCTTATAATGAGTCTACTATTGAAAGCTATCACTCCACACACTTGACTGTTACCCTGCTGACAGAGTAACAGCCTTCTTTGAGTCTGTGAGACATTGTGACACACCACACACACTGATATCATGCCTGTGCATATGGCACTTCAGCATGGCACTTTTTTTTCCTGGCTTTATGAATGAGTTACTCATGGTATAGCTGAGCATGTCCTATTAATGAGAGTTGTGGCACTGTGGGTGGCAAAGCATGATAATACAATTCTCAGTGGGATTTTTAATGTATGAATGATGAAAAGATGACCCCCGGCAAATTGATAATTGTGGCAAGCTCAGTGATTCCTACCAAGGTACAGAGATAGGTTAATTTATATTTCCCCACAGGTGTTTGTCTGATAGACTGATGATGTTAAGCAGAAAACAAAACCTGCATTTAAATTAGTGTATTATAACATGGAAAATTAGAACCAGAATACAAAGCAAGCATCATCATCTTTGGGGATGATAACTGAATGAAATATTCTAAGAGTCATCTGGGAAAACACTTGCTGTGATTTATGATCATCTTAGGGAGTGGCCTTTAGAAGTCTCTCCTGGAGCCTTTCTAATGAGTACAGGATAATTTTGTTCCTCTATGCATTGCATTTCTTTCTTTTTTTTTTCTCTCTAACCTAAGCATAGACGCATATTCCCACTAGATTAATGTTTCTAATGCTAAGTAAGATGGGACACCAAAATGGAAAAGTCACTGAAGCACAGAGTCTGGCTTAAGAGGTAAATTGATTTTATTAGATTTTTCTTTAAGACCATAGTGAAATAATGGCCTGGATATTTTTATTTTAAATATTGCACAGATCATTTTTGCAATCTAAAGTACACCCAATTATTTAAAGCCTTACTATCCTATTCCCTGTGACTTAAATAGAAACAACTTCATGAAATTCAAAATATTTAACTGGCTTGAAACCAACAGTAACTAATGAGAAAGGAGGCCAGGCAAAATTCAGGAACAGACTCTTGGCAGCTCACTGACATATCCACTGTAAACTGCTTGGTTTGGAGAGCAGAAGCCTAGAGCAAGGACCAGAGTCCTCACCACCAGAGGTGGTAGGTAATCTCTGCCATTCAGAGAGGGTGGGACAATTTACCAATTGATGTGAAAGCGTTTTAGTATTTTAGCCTCTGGTGTCACTATATTGTGTATACCCGGTAAATATAAACTCTCAGTGGAAAACTCATTCGCTTATTTTCTTATCATGCTGAGTAACAGGAAGTTTATGTGTAGAGGAAAGCTACTCAGGGCTTTGCCACAGGCTATTAACGTTGCAAGTCAGTGGGTGAATCTGTCCTGTATTTTCTTAGCAGCAAGTCACAACATTGCTGTCTTCTTGGGAAGGCTAGTGGGTAGACTTGGATAATCGCATGGATACTCAATGCAGAGTGAGAAACATGGTGGCAGTTGTACTGTAGAGGGTAATCTCTTGATAGTGCTTCTCAGGCCCCCCTTTAACCTTGCCCTTTTACATCCCTGGAAAATCCTGGGACCAAGGGGTGGACAGAAAACATAGACTAGGAACTTACACACTTAAGAAGAGTACCAGGGTTTGAGTCTAGTCTTACCATATCTTATTAGGGCATGTTCACCTGATATTCCTGAGAGGCCTACTCTTTTCTGAAGGGAAATGGAGGAGTGAATCTGGGGGAGACAGGAGGAGGGAGGGTACTGGGAAGAGTAGACAGAGGGGAAACTTGTATAGCTGTAATGTATGACAGAAGAATTTTAAGATAATAACAATAATAAAAAGGGTCCAGGAACTTTTCAGTGGTTGAGATGTATTTGTCACCACAACCATTGTCACTAAGGGTTAGCTGTACAGGGAATGGTTGAACCTGTTCCAGTGCTATCTGAAAGTATCTACCAGGGATGTAAAAAAAAACAAAAAAAAAACAAAAAAAAAAACAACAACATAGTCTGGCTAGCTTGGTAATTCTTTCCAAGCAATCATTTCCTACAAGTTCTTTTGTTTAAATCTCTCCCAGAGCAAATTTTGTTTCCAGTGACCACAAAAATCTTCTTAATGTAATAGTGGGTTTTGAAAAATAGAACAGCAGCCCCATAGGCTTTGGAGAACCTCCACTGTTTGTGTATGAGCTGTTGTTCTGTCTTGATGGAATTTCTTCCCTTCTTCCTCTCGATCCTTCCTGTCTTCCCTGTAATCTTTTTTCTTTCTAGATCTGCCCTTGATAATTGGAATTTGGTCTCACAAATCAGTCTGGAGCAGCCTCCAAGTTTCATGCGATTCACATGTTGAGGGACAAATCTGAGCAAACAATCTATAACAATTATGTATATATTACTATAGAACCAGGAAGTGTACTGAGAATGAATACATAGCTCATATAAAGGAACTCTTGGGTAAAGCTCAAATACTGTGGGATGGTTTATATACCTGAATAATGCCTGCTCCCAGTGCAGTCATTCCCTTCACCAACTGTGATCATGTAGCAAGGCTTTCCCCTGCATCTCAGGTGGTACTATCTCTTGAGCAATTTTAATGCTTCTTCTTCGTCTTTTTTTTTTTAATTTTTTTTAAAGATTTATTTATTATGTATACAGTATTCTGCCTGCATGTATCCCTGCAGGCCAGAAGAGGGTGCCAGATCTCTTTACAGATGGTTGTGGGCCTCCATGTGGTTGCTGGGAATTGAACTCAGGACCTTTGGAAGAGCAAGCAGCGCTCTTAACCTCTGAGCCATCTCTCCAGCCCTTAATGCTTCTTCTTTATTATCACTATGTTATGCATAGCAGTGCAGGTAAGACATTCCTTAAGGACCAGTGTTCATGTCAAAATGTAATCACACGGTGGGAATTGTGTTTAGAACAATGCTGTCCAGTGTCTATTAAGGGGACGGGGGTGGGGGGGTGGGGGGGGGGATAAAAGGGAACTCTGAGCTGTCACAAAACCTTGCATAATGGTCTAAATCATGCTGGGCACTGACACAGAGGGGAAGAAGGATGAAGCTGAGCTTCTGTTTCCTAGATTTCTGCTGCTACTTTAGCAGTGAAACCACAGTCCCTCCTTTGCAGGGTAAACAGCACGAAGTGCCTAGAATGAGGATCTGCTAAAACCTGGGTATGGGTTCATGTGTACCATACAGTCATAGTAGACTTTCAGGCATTCTTGGTCCTGTGCAAGAGGCTGCTGAAGTAAAAGTTCATTTTGAGAGCAAATAGGAGCCTGTCTTCAGCAAAACAGATTGGTTCTAGATTCAATCTTCAAGATTGTAGCTAACAATTGTGTACCGTATACCTCCTACTCAGCTAGAACAGTTCTGAAATGAAGGCATAGAGACTGAAGATAGAAGACAACTGTAGTTTACTCTTTTTTATCCTACTAAGCACCCTAGATGTCAGTGTGGGGACAATTGGCTTTTAAGTTAAGTTTCTCATCTGTGCATGAGTGTGTGTGTGTGTTTGTGTGTGTGTGTGTGTGTGTGTGTGTGTGTGTGTGTGTGTGTGTGTGTGAAGAACAGAGATCAACCTTGGATATCATTCCTTTGGATACTGATCACCTTCTTTCTTGAGACAGTCTCACTGGGCGATAACTTGCGGATTAGGCTAAACTGGGGGGCCACCAAGGGTCTGTCTGGCTCCACCTCTTCAGCACTGGGATTATGGTTTTTTATGTGGATTCTGGAGACTGCACTCACCTTGCTGGTGTGTTGTATGTCTTCATGTGTTACAAAGACAGATGAAAGTAGAATTCTTCAGATGTAACAGTTGGGACTAGGTTTCTGAGAGTTTCCTTATGTGTTTTAGAACTCTATGATGAAAATAATATGAGATGATTTATCTAAATGAGTGTGTGTGTATGTGTTTATTTGTGTGTGCATTTATATATGCTGATTTCTTAGTTCCATGCTGACTATTGGCAGAAAAAACAAAAATACAAAAATGGGTAGGGTAACTTTGCTTATGATAAAATACTAGAACATACACTGTCATATTATTTTACCATGCCCATCTAATACCATTTCTATAATGAAATATTTTCCCAAGAAGATTGTCTTAGAAAGCAATTAAATAGGATAGTTTTTAATTAAATGTCCTCAAGTTTAAATTGGGCTCCTATGGGAATTCATATGCTTTAGTATTTTTCCCACAAGAAATCAGTATTTCCCTAAAATCCTTGGGGATGTACTGTTCATTCTGGTAGTGTTGATTAAAATGTTAACACAGTACAAAATGCAAACCCAGTACATGATATGTTGTTTTCACAAAGAGATCGAAAACTGGAATATCAAATTGTCCATTGATAGCAGAGATTTAAAATGTATCAGAGATGACACACTGATGGCTATCTCAGATCAATTTAATCTAATCTTATCCTATTGATACACAAAATACTTAAAGATAGTGGTTGAACTGAAGGTAGAAAGGAAACACAGCAAGGAAATTCAGGACACCACCATCTGAAAAACAGCTGTATCCAAATAAAATCTGTAAAAATGAGCATTGACAACAAAAACATAAAAATATCAACAGGCAAGACAACCCCAAAAGAAGCTTAAACAGTCATTCAAAACAGCTGGAAATAAATTCTAAGGGACATTTGAGTTCATGAAGAATAAGTTTTATAGACACCAGAAGAGCAGATTCTACCAAAGATAAAGCTACAATGCTTTGCTCAGGCCTGCATGTGCTGCTGAACTTCCACCCCTTTTAGATTTTCTACTCACTTGAACCCCAACAATAGATCTTATTGTTGAAACTCTAGAACTTTTTCCTAGTCAAGTGATGAATCTGCTGGGATGCTGAACTTCTAGCTAAAAAGCAGAATGTCTCAGGAAAACAAGGATAATGGTCATTCTAAGGATGACCATTTATGGGTCTTCTCACCTGTGACTCTCACCTAACCACTTACCCGTGTAGCATTTCCCGGGAATTTTGTGCCCTAGTTAGTTTTGTATTGTTCTGATAAAATGCTGACCACACCCAACTTAGAAGAGAAGAATGTATTTCACCTTACAACTTTCAGGTCACATAGTCCATCATGAAAGGAAGTCAGGACAGGAACTCAAGACAGGAACCTGGAGGCATGAACTGATGTGGACACCATGAGGAATGTTGCTTGATGGTTTATTCCCCATGGCTGACTCAGCCTGCTATTTTATGAAACCCAGGAACAGCTGTCAAAGGGTGGAACTGCCCACAGTATAATAGACCCGTATCAATCATCACTCAAGAAAATGCCCCACAAACTTGCCAACAGACCAGTCTGGTTGGGGGCATTTTCTTATGTGAGGTTACCTCTTTCCAGATAAGTCTAGTTGTATCTAGTTGGCAATCACTGACAAGCACATCTGTTGTTCATCTTTGTTAATGACAAGCTTGTCCTGTAGGCTTATGATGTACTTATAATTTAACTCTCTCTCTTGCTTCTGATGACATCCAAGGGTTTATCGTCATCCTCTTCACTATCTCAAGCTCTAGGCCCACAGTTTAACTAGTCACCATCACCGCACTTTCTATAAGTGCATCTGTGCCAGCATTCTCAGCCTAAGCTCATCAGTCTGAGTTCCATTTTCCCTCCCTTCTGTGTCCTTGCTATCTGCCTTATTTATCATTATATAACTAGTTTTCTTTTTAACACACTTCTGTGTAATAGATGTTAAAATCATTCCTTTTCAATTGTACAGTCATGATAATTACCTTTTGAGAAAATTTTACTGTTTCCAGTCTTTTGCCTTCTGTTGTGAGTTACAACATTACAAGTCTTCCCTGTAGTGTTCTTATCTTGTTATTTCCTCCTGTTCAAAGAGCCATATTAAACATCTCTTTTTTTTAAAATTGGTTTTTCAAGACAGAGTTTCTCTGTGTAGTTTTGGTGCCTGTCCTGGATCTTATTCTGTAGACGAGGCTGGCCTCGAACTCACAGAAATCCGCCTGGCTCTGCCTCTCGAGTGCTGGGATTAAAGAAAGGCATGCCCCATATTAAACATCTTATAGACTTGATCCTTGGGTATCCACGGCCTGAAGAGACACCAGGGAGGAAGGAGACTAAGGCACTGGACTGTTACCTGATTAACTGGCCATTCACTTCAGCTAAGGATTTACATTCTTAAAATGCAATCAGGTCATTAAATTCCTTGTTGAACAATTAATTCATATATTTGTGTGACAAACAAAAAAATCAATGTTCTACTTGACCTAGATATCTCACCATAGACAAGCCTCTGGTTACTTCTGCGTGGTCCATTTTCTAGCCTGCAATTGTTTGCCATTAGCAGAGATCACCATTCTAGGTCTCCCTGGCCCCATTTCTTTGCAGACATGATTTGTCCTTTCTGTACTATTCTCTCTGACCTGTTTATAAGTCCCCAAATAAGTATTCTCCTTTGGACCTAGCAGATGTTATTTGCATCCCAAGGTTATACATCCAATTTTCAGATAACTCTCCCTTCACACAAAACCTCTATGCACCTGCAGCAGAGTTAATCACTTACTTCCATTGTTTTCTCTACATCTCTATATTCTATAGGGCCAATTATTTAGCATCCCAATATCCCTGTCTCACTCCATCAGCAGACAATGAGATCACCAGAGGAATCAAATTGTTCTAATAATTACCTCTATGATTAAAGTGTCCAATGGCATTTCTTAAATAAATATCATATTCTTACAAATGCAGTGTTACAATCCCATCATGTCCCAGTCACATACATTGAGGCTGGGGTCCTGTTGGTGAAACACTGGCCACTTTTGAACAAACACTCACTGGGAACAAGCTCAGTGCTCTTTTCCTTGTTAGTCTCTGTCCAAACCTTAGCAGATAAGTATTCTTAAACTTTTTTCCACAAGGTTGTTCATTTAAACATTGGTATCATCTAATGGACCAAGAAAAGATGCTGGATGTGCACAACCAAAAATAGATGTTACCACATTAGGACAGAAAGACCAAGGCCAATCCCTGGGTCCAGTTAAGTATGGGAGCAATAAGAGAGAGTACATGGTGAAGTGAATTGAGGGTCATCTGTTCTCTTTTCTCTTCCTATCTCTGCTCTTCCTATCCCTTCCTGCTGCATGTCATTTACCAGATACAATCAGAAAACTAGAGAACCAAGAGCACAGGTGACTTATCCCACTAAAGTCTGCTTGCTGGATATAGAGCATGGCAGTAAAGAAGACAATGGTAGAGTAAAAAAGGGAATAAATCTACTCCACTGTACTCTACAGGCTCTAAATTCAGCTTGTTTGAGTGGGCTCTGAAAAGCCAGTGTGTTTCCACTGTGTGAGATGATCATCTCCCGTGTCATTCTACCAGTGCCTATATTTAGGTGACTTCACTGGGCAGAATCTGATTTGAGGTACTAAACAAGGGGATCTTGGCCTGGTTGTTCAGCCTTGAATTCCTACACTGAAAACATGAATAGCACACAAAGAAAAGAAATGCTTATCTGCTTTATGAGTGGATGAATATAAGTTGATGTTAGTACTGCCTGTCATCCATTCTAAGTGTCCCATCCCAACAGCTGCTATTAGCAATTTGCAAAACCACAACTGTGCTACCAAAATGCAATACTTGACTTTGGATTCTCTTGACTACAGAAAAACTGATATGAAATGCTGAATGTATGGAAAAGCATCCTGGGAAATGCAACTCATCTGGAAGTATATAGTAGACCCATCCACTCGAAACACACACAAACAGCAAAAAAATCCCAGAGAATAAAGTCAATGTTGGATTTCTGTAACTTGTGCACAGGTCTCTGTAGGGACTCCCATTTAGATTGCTCTTTCATCTGTAGTTAGTAGCCTATTTTCTCCCTGTTTCCTGTCTATTCTCTGTGAGGCACACTTCAGAAGGTGTGGTTATTCACTAAAATGATGCCAAGATCAGCACGAGGCTCCTCTCTCCTTGTCACTGTGTGTGCCTGCTAGATACTTTCCCAAAGGGATGTTGTTTGATGACGTAGCTGACTTGGTAGAGTGCTTACCTGCCATGCATGAAGCCGTGGGTTTGAGTCAACACTTCATGCCTGAAATCCCAGTACTCAGGAGGCAGAGATAAAATGATCAGAACTCAAAGCCAGGTTTGGAGAGACAGCTCAGTGGATAAAAGCCCTTTGCTCCACAGCTGTGAGGACATAAGTTCAAATTCCCAAAACCTACACAAAGCTTAATGCAACAATTCACAACTGTAATCACTGTGCTCCTTTAGGGAAAACGGAGGCATAGATAAGAGAATTCCCCCAAAGTTTGTGAGCCCAGTACATATTGCATACAGGGGGAAAACAACAAAGAGACCTTGTCTCACATAAGGTGGGAAAGCAGACAAAGAAACCACAGGCTGTCCTCTGAAATCCAAATGCAAATAGCATCATTGAATATGTGTATTGGCATCCACATACATGAATGCACATGTACACACACACATACACATACACAAATAGATAAAATAATATTTTTAAAAGAAGTTTATGGCCATCATTAGTTATATAGTGAGTTTGAGGCCAGCATGGGCTACACAAGACCCTTTCTCAAGAAGGGATAGGATGGAAGTGTGATAAATAAGAATGAAGCACAAGCAAGCTGTTTTATTTCTCTTCAAAGGTGTATGAAGTCAGACTGTCCATGAGAAGCCACAAGGAGCCTACATATTTGTTAATAAACACTAGAGTCTTGGGCAGAAAGAACAGAACAGATCCTCCCTGTGGCCTTGAATGTCCTTGTTCTGTCTTGTGAACAAAAATGAAAAACAGAAGAGTGTGATGAATAGCTTGTTCTTCAGGATCCTATCAGAACCAGAGTGGAGTATTCTCTGACTAAATCCCCAGTTTAAAGGAGCAGAAATCAGGATGTCCATTAATTTCAACCATAAGCTGATCTTCATTATTATACTGGCCACAGTCACCATGCATGACTTGTTTTAAGTTCAGGAAGCATCCATCTTAGATTGAGGAACCTGTATTTGTCAATGAATGTCATTTGTTGGGGACTTTACTCATTAATAAAATTATGATAATAATGAGAGGCTGATGTGTGAATGCCAGTCTGAATTGTATTGTTCTTTGTGTCCTTACAATTGAGTTTACTGTGAAATCTATGAAATATTCTGTTACAATGTGCATGTGCCATGTATGTATAGTTTAAAGAAGCAAACCAGACATATATACAAACTCACCTTTAAAAGAATCCTTAGTTTGGGGAGATGGTTCAGTGAATGAAACATTTGTCACACAAACATGGGGACGTGAGTTTAAATCACCACCATCTACATAAAGTAGGGAGGTCATGGCAGCCTGTTTATAATCTCAGTGCTCCGGAAGAAGAGGCAGGAGATCTGGGAACCAAGATGTATATCCAGACTATTTTACTCTGCAAGTTGGAGGTTCAGTGAGAGACCCTGCCTCAATAAATAGAGTGGAGAATAATTGAGGAAGATACCCAAAATCAACCTCATGCCTCCACATGCACCTGGGCACATGTGACTACACAAAATGTACAAACACAGATACACACACAGACACACACCACACATACATGTGAGAAAAGGAACAATCATAGAAAGTGGCACCTTTAATGAGCTCCTTCTCTCTAAGGTGTACACAATCCTGATGTGTTTTGTTGTTTGTTTTTGTTTGATTTATGCTTTACTATTTAGCTTTATCCTATATGTGTGGACAAGGGCCAATTAGTTGTACAGCTTTATGTGGTTTGAGTCATACACATGGAACTATAATGTTTTCCATTATGACAGTGTCTTTAGTCCAATATTCCTTGTTTTGTAATTGTTCACATTGCCACCAATAGTTTCATTGCTTAGTTGCTGTCTCATTGCATGTATTCTAGAGTAATGATATGTTCTATTGGGTATGTGTGCAATTATTGTTTCTTGAATGTGGCAAACAAGATTCCTAGAATCCAATCACTGTGTTGTGGAAAACATTTATCTACATTTTTCTTAGATGATGCGCTAGTGTTTTGGGGAAGTTGTTAACACAGATTAACTCTCTAGCAAGTTGGTATGAAGGCCCCATTGCATCCCTGGTCCTAAGAAGTGGCAGCACATTGAACTACCAGACTTCTTGAGTATTGTCAGTCTCATGGTGGCATCTCTACTAGGTTTTGCTTCCTATTTTTCTAGACATTGCATAAGAATGATGTGGAGATGTGTGCATACCACATATACATGCAAGTAAAAGGACTTTCACAGTAAGTGGTAGGATGTAGAGATTGCTCATTGGATCCAATTCTTACTGTGCCAATGTAAGGATCAGAAATCTGGTTCCCTGAACCTACAAATATGCCAGGTGGGTGTGGTAGCCCTCCTGTAAGTCTAGCTCTTAGAGGACAGAAATAGGAGATTCCTGGAGCAAAAAAAAGCCCATACTGGAGGGTTTATTTTTCAATGAGACAATGAGCCAACATCAATGAATAAAGTGGAAAGAGATTGAAGAATGTCAATCTCATTTGCACCTACACACGTGTGCTTATGTACATGTGGATATATACATGCATGAATGAATAACACACAGACACACACACAGACATACACATACACAGAGGGGCAAAAAAGAACATTCATATTGTGTCTGTTTTGGCAGAGGAAAACAAATCACTCTTACTTTGTAACAACTTCAAACTAAACACTACAACTAAACTCACCCACACACAAAAGCATCACACCCATGCAGATTCAAATAATCTAATATCTTGCATTAGTGAGCAATCCCCTGTTCCCCAGTCCCTTATATCTGAGACTTAGCTATCACTTCCATGTCTAAAGCTGTGAATACAGATCTCTACATAGGTGATGTTTTTCTTATTCATACATGAATCATATGATATTTTAGTTATATTAATAAATTATAATAATTATGATGATGCACTATAACTGAATTTTATTTAAAATTTATAAATATTATTTGAATTTTTTTCATTTACTGTTTTGAATTACATTTGATTGCATGTAACTGTACCAGGGATCCAGGAAGCGTAATTGGAGATATATCATCTGTGTAAAGATGAACCTAATGGTTGAAATGTATGCTTTTACAGAAATGCAGGGAAGAGTAAAACAGCAATGTGTGCTGGTTGACTTTCTTGTTCCACTCTTCTCTTAGTTCCTGTGCACTTGGAAGAGGGTATAGGAATTAAAGAGAATTTCTAAGTGTAAGAAATTTCCATCAACCCCTATAGATACAGTGGCTCCTTAAGCCTCTATTTAGAACATAAATGATCTGTTCTTTCTCTTGATTCCTGTACTAGCAGATTTTTTAACTGAACACAGCAGGAACGAAAGAATCACTAAATACATGAATGGAAATCTGGTAGCTACCACTCCCAGTCATGGTGGAAGTGGTTGGAGGCAGGTTCACTCTTGCACAGCTTTGCGGCTTCCTCTCATAATGCCAGGAGTACCTCTTCTCCAGAATGAGAATGGGTTCTCCTACTCTCACGTAAAATTTTATTTTTTCTTTTCCCTGTTCATCCCAAGAGAATACATGTTCAGTGATTATGGGGAACTCTGTACAAACCCTTCAGATCCTCCTCCAACCCAGTTACTAAAATACTGAAATGGCACCATATGAGCTGATCAGAAGCCATTTTCTTGATTATCTGTGGGGTCAATTGAAACAGAAGCCCCCAGGACCCTTAGGGGACTGTTGACTTGGATACATTCTGATGGATTATTACTGTTTATGATACTGTGTCTGTGTGTGTGTGTGTGTGTGTGTGTGTGAGAGAGAGAGAGAGAGAGAGAGAGAGAGAGAGAGAGAGAGAGAGAGAGGGAGAGACAGAGACAGAGACAGAGATAGACAGACAGAGATAGAGATAGAGATAGACAGAACATCGTGAGACAGACAGAGCCAGAAATAATATGTTCTCGTGTGTAGAAGCCTAGAGGACCATAGGAACTATGTACATGATGCCCCTCATAGCTGCTTCTTTTCCTTACAAAGTCTAGAGCAAAGTTTTTTGCTTTTTGTTTTTTACTTACCTTGGCATGTATCTAGGATTCACTTAGGATAGGATATTTTTCCATTTTACTTCTTTGCAACATCAGCCTCCTGAGGGAATTTTAATAATTGGTGGGGATATTTACATGACTGAAATAGGGAAAAAAATCTAGCCATCATATATCCTTTCCTGTGGGGTGTGTGTGTGTGTGTGTGTGTGTGTGTGTGTGTGTGTGTGTGTTATTTGTGTGCCTTGCACACAAATGAGATCTGAGGATCCATGCACACTGACATGAAGGCTAACACAGCACATTTGATGTCAACCTATATTGTTCTAATCCTTATTGTCTCCAGACAAGGTCTCTCAGTGAACCGGGAAGCTTACTGTTTCAGACATCCTGGCTTGACAGAGATCTTTATAGGTTCTGCATATCTCTGCTACCAATTCTGGGGTAACAGCCCTGTAAGTCATATCTGCTGTTTTATGTGGATGCTCAGGATTTTGAACTCAGGTCCCATGTCTTCAAAGCCATTGCTCACAACAACTGAGCATCTCTCCAGATATGGCCCAGTGTTTTGAATATAATAAATCCAAACAGGAAGTGTATATATATATATATATATATATATATATATATATATATCACATACTTAGGACCCACAATAAAATATTGGTAGATTTAAATGAATGAAAATTTAACACTTGAATATAGATGGCACAAATGATAACAAACTAAACTTACGACAATGTTTATTGTTTTGGATGACAGTCTTTCATCAACAGTAGTACATTTTCTTAACTGTTGAGGAAATGGTCAGTTCTATCACATACTGACATGTACAACATTATGGAATACATGTCATCTGAGACTTTCATATATATCACAATATAAATTTCCTTTCACTCTATGTATGACATTTGATTGACAAATCTCTCTCTGAGTTTCCCCTTCCTTTTTAGGACTTTCAGATTATCAATCAATAAAAATTATTTTCAGAAAGTTTACCAAAGCAACCAAAAGTCTAATATTTTCAAAGAAATAGCACGTGACAAGCACAGCCCAATCAATGCTGAGGATGTCTGTTACTGAACACCAGTTTATAGGGAGACAAATATAGAACTGACAATACAAAATTCTGATTGAGGATATATGAAGCAACACTCTCTCCATTCTTTTATTTTAATGAATTTAAAATTCTTTGAAATATCTTGTAATATCCAGGATGTTCCCTAAACAAATGAATGTCTTGCTAATTAATTTGGCGTGAAAGCCTTTAGCTGAATCCCAAAATCATGCTCTCTTTCTATCTTGAATATTCTTCTAGCAGAACTATTGGCATCATTTTGTCTGGTTCCTTCCTTAGGTCTCTGTGAAATGTCTTCCGTTTATAGATACCATCTGGCCTAATGAGTTTCTAACAGCTTCTATACACACTATGTATTTCTTTTCATTTAAATATTTTTTTGGAGTCATTGTTGGATGTGAAATGTATAATAAGGGGGTATATGGGTACATGTTAAAATCAGATGGACAGTTTTCTTTCTTATTTAATGAAAGTATTTATGATTTTTTGGTTTGATATACTGACTCTATATGTTGAGGTTGAACACTAGCCAAAGTAGTTTGTCTTACTTAAATATTAAGTAATTCTAAGGTAAAATTACAGAGGTTCTCAGTGCTGAGAATAGTCTAGAGATACAGAATTGTATATTTGCTCAAATATAAGTCTATAGGATGGGATGGGGGCTACAGAGATGACTCAGAAGTGAAGAGCACTTGTAGTACTTACTGTTCTTGTAGAGGACCTGGGATCAGTTCCCAGTGCCCATATGATGACTCATGACTACCTCTAACTCTAGGCAGGGGATCAACTGCCTCTTTGACCTCTGCAGACATCATATACACAGTTATATTAATATTTGTTCACCTATACAGTTGTGGGAAAAGTACTCATACACATCATAAATGATTCTAAAACAAAATTTAACAGAATATTGGGAGGAAGTCTTCAACAGAATGCAAACATATGTTCTCAAACTAATCTCTCTCTCTCTCTCTCTCTCTCTCTCTCTCTCTCTCTCTCTCTCTGTGTGTGTGTGTATGTGGTGGGGGAGAAAGGGAGAGAGAGAGAGAGAGAGAGAGAGAGAGAGAGAATGGTTTAGAAAAAGTAAATATACATGTTCCTTAACATAAAATGGAACCACAATCTGGCCAAAAAATTCACCAACTGGCAATATTCTAAGTGTCAACTGTCAGTATTGTAAGTTGGCAATGAACTTAACACCCGGAACACTGTGGCTTGGCAATAGCACACACCATAGAGTATTGTTTATTCTTATGTGAGCTGCGATTTTCTGCTACTTCCCAGAATCAGGAAAATACTGTATCATGTATTGCTAGCCTATGGGGAAAATAATAAATATTTAAAGTATAGTTTCTTTTGAATGCATTTTGCTTTGTACCATCATGAAGTTGAAATGGTGTGAGTTGAAGAAACATTTGGAAACCCCATCCCCAGAAAACCCTACATGAGGCCATTCTGTAACTGATGTTCTTCAATTCAACAGTGATATATGACAATCAGTCATATTCTTCTATATGAAATCATGTGTCTGTTGCAAATCTTATATATGTTGCAACTGGGAAAAACATCATAGCACTAAGCAGAAATTTATATCCTTGGTAACTTATGTCACATGCTGCAGAGATGTTGTAACCTGGGGTAGACCTGCACATTGTAGAAGTAGACAGTGTTTAAGAATGTGGATGTGGGATGAGACTGACAAAGACACACCCTAACAACTCAAATTACTAGTAACTGGACATTTCTTAAACCCCATGAGGTTAGAAACTAGCTGCAGTAGAAAAATGAGATAGCATCTCTAAAAATATCCCCTATGCAAAGGAAATATTAATAAAAATTAGCCAATATGTTCTTAAAAATATGTTTGATTGTATAGTCAGGTTCTCTTAACCCTGAGTTGTTCACATGTGAGAAAAAAAATGACCAACAGAGTAAGAGAAATAATAACATTCCTTATTAATTAGCCACTGACAAATATCTCTCTGCTAGTGTCAATGCTTGTTGCCAGGATTAAGTCAATACCAGACCAAGAAAATTCCTGTCATAATGAAGCTTTCAGTCTAGCTATGATTAACATTAATAAACTGGAAAACAGCATTTTTTATTAGAAAGTAATATTATCAGCAAACGTGCACCATGTGAATCTCTGGAATTACAAATATTGTTACCCTTTCTTTGTTTAAAGAGTGTTTGGATGCTCCTAGATGGGATCATTTTTTTCTGATTTGACTTCTATTTGTATTGTAAAATATGAACACACTTACACAGGTAAATTAACAGTGGTAGAAGTTTTATCTTGGAGAGCAACTGGTGACAGGGCCATTAAAGTCTATGGAGATAGGCAGAAGGAAGGTTAGTCTGAATGGGCAATTTCCCATTTGTTGGATTGATCCTTGATTTTATCATCAAGCTCACGTTCAGAAAATCCCATTGTGAGGTATAATAGATGACACCTAATACTAAAAATCCACACACCAGCCTGAACAGTTCAGAAATTAATGCCTCCCATAACTCCAAGAGATTTGATAATGAAGCCAGCTCAATAGAGGTCAAGGAGAAATGGTATTATGTGTGCTCCCCCGTGAATCAATGTAATCCTATTGCTTTTCCCCAGATGTTCAGTTCTGGCATGAGCAGCTACAATGTGATCTCAGTGACTTTCAGAGGAATCCTGTGAGGTGATTCTGCACTACTAGAAGCTTCGTAAAACCTGTTTATGTGTATAGTGGGAGCAGTTGACACATCAGGTTCCTCTGTCTCTTAAGAGCTAATGAAATAGTCTCAGTATTTCTTGTCCTAGGATTCTTGACTGTCTAGTACACCCCCACAAGTCCTGATAATTTTAGAGATTTCATAACTATATGGGCACTTCTAGTTCTATAACTTTCAGGTCTCGCAAAACTGAATTGCATTTCTACCCCGTGAGTACTTACCTTGTTCTTCATTGTCCTCACCCAGATATGAAATGTCACCACGTCTTCCACTTGCACATCTTTCAGACAGCCTTGAAAACCATTTGAATGTTATAGATTGTCCTCTAGGTTTAGCACTGTGGAGATTACAATGAGGAGGTTCAAATGGGGACTTCCACGGTGACCATAAAAAAACACCCTTGTCCCATACATTCTCTTGACCTTTTAACCACCTGGAATGACAGGCATGAGACAGGTGAGTATTAGTGAAGAAGCAAAGTAACTTTTGGTAGGAAACCAACAATGGCCCAAATCAAAGCAGCAGTAGTTGTAATATCCATATGAAGATGAGATGAATGGTATGCCCATTACGTACACTGAGCTCTGGGAGTGATTGTTAGGATCTGTGTCCAGAACTAGCCTTAAGACCCTCAAGAAGATGGACTGTCTAATTTACTTACAGATTTTCCAAGGCCTGTCCTGGAACTTGTGCCTAGTAGGAGTTCTGTTATGTTATTTGAGTGATGGAATGAGATGATTCCTACCACATCCATTATGGGCTGCCTTAATCAGATGTCCACCAGGAAACGGTTATTTAAAAGCTATTTCAGTATTAAAGTCCAAGTGGGCTCAGAAGCATTTTAGTTTCTTTTATTACCCAGGAAGGTGATAGGAGTTAATGTTCTGGGAAAGTAGAGGCTTTACTTCTCTAACACTCTCCCCTCAACACAAGTCCTCAGGGATTATTTTTATTTACACTTCTGTCTTAGAGTTTTATTGCTGTGAGGAGACACCATGAGCACTGCAGCTCTTACAAAGGAAACCATTTAATTGGGGCTGGCTTACAGTTAAGAGGTTTAGTTCATTACTGTCGTGGTGAGAAGCACGGCAGAGTACAGGCAGACCTGATGCTGGAGAAGAACCTAAGAGTTCTACATCTGGATCCATAAGCAGCAGGAAGAAACTGCCACACTGGGCATGGCTTGAGCCTCTGAAAACTCAAAGTCTACTTTCAGTGACACTCTTCCTCCAACAAAGCCACACCTACTCCAACAAGGCCATACCTCCAAATAGTGCCACTCCTTATGGGCCAACTGTTCAAACAGGTGTATCTATGGTCACCATTCGTATTCATACCACCACAGCATACTCTGTACATGTTTTCTCTCATCTTAGTTAGTTTATCATATGTAGTTCTGCTGGTCTTTTCATAACTTTTCTCTGAACTGTGGTTTGGAGTGGGAGCAGATACCAGACAGGCAGAGAAAGGCCAGACTCAGAAACTTTCATTCCCAGGTGTGAGGAAATCACTAAAATAATGACAGAAGCCTCTGTTGTTCCCAGTCAATTTTCAGGTCCTCTTCTCTCATTGGTGTCACATATGAGCTCCAAAATCTTTTGATTTTCTTGTGAGGAACATCCTAATTTTCTTTGTCTAAGCCTATCCTACCAGTTTTCTATGGTGTTACCAGATAAAATAAAAGAAAATATCTTGTTAAAAATGTGATGCTTAGATTTAAAAATCAAGCAGTTCAAACATAACACTACAGATTGAGAAGTCCTTACACTTAGTGTACTAAAACCATGTATTGTCTATGTGAAAATCAAATTTAATGGGATAACTTATGTTCTAATGGAAGATTGAGACATAATTCACATGTTTTCCAAAGCCCCTATTTAAACTGCGCTATTTAATATTTCTTAGTGGATTCAAAGATCTGGGTATTTATCATCATAAAAATTTCAGAACATTGTCATTACTTCAAAAGAAACCATGTGCTCTTTAGTTATGGTCCTCCAATCATCATCTCTATCAATTCCAGGCTTAGGAAGCACTACTTTATTTCTAGATAGATCTGGTCTGCTTTAGATCTATATCTTTCAGAAATAGAATAATTATAAACATATATTCATGCCTTTCTTCTCTTAGCATTATGATTCTGAGTTTATTTATAGTTTGTCATGCACAATCGTTGTATTGTGGAGTTATGTTGAATGGTTTGGAAATAATATACTTTATTTCCTGATTCATCACTTGATACACATTTGGAGTAACTTCATGCAGATCATGTTATTCATGATATCTCATAATCAAATATTATTGAGAATAATGCAGCTACAAAAGTTCTTGTTTAAGTTTTTGACTAAACATACTCTAATTTCTCATGAGCATATAACAAGGGCTGGAGTTACTAGATGACTGCAACTCCATGTTTAGCACTTAGAGGAAATACCTGTGTATTTCTCCAAGTGACAGCACTATTTTTATTCCCAGCTTCAGGTTTCAAAGCTTCTGCTTTCTCTGTGTTTTTTTTTTCCTCCGATACCTGTCCTTGGAGCACTTTTGTGTATGTGAGTGTGGGATTAATGTACAAGTATGGCATATGCAAGTATGTGAGTGTGTAAGACCCTGCACATATAGCTGCCAAAGGAGGACATTGGGCATCCTGCTTTATAATCTACACATCATTTCATTGAGATGTGGTCTCTTAACTGAAACTGAAGCTAAGCTGGTAGCTAACAAGCCCAGGCAATCCTCTCTCCATACCCAACAGTTCTGGGGTTCCAAGCATGCACAGCCTCACTCAGGTGCTGGAGATTTGAATGTAGGTCCTCATGCTTACCTGCAAGCACTCACCTCCTGAGCCGTCATCCAAGTCTTCACTGTTCCATGTTTTGATTATGGCTTTAGCTGTGTGTTTCTTTGATAAATAACAATGCTAAATGGCTTTCCATGTGCTCATCAGGAATTTAGATGTATCTTTTAAAAAAGAAAATATTTGGATATGATGCTCTCTTTTATGGAGTTTATCTTTTTTTGCTGTTGTTTTACTGAGCAGAACTATCTATTATTTTCTCCTAGAGATAAGTCTATAGTTTGTGAGATGTTTCCCTTTTTCTTCCATTAAATTATATTAGCTTAATTGTTCTCCAAATGGTGCCAGCCTTATATAAACCAAAATCACGTAAGATGTTTTCCAAACTTTGAAGCCATTCTGTCCATAAAAGGAGCATTATCCCCCTTTTAGATTTACAGAATTATATTGTGTATAGCATTTAAAATAAGTTTATTGCCATGGTTAGTCTTCATTAGTCACTTATTTTTTAGCTTTCTGTATTGATTCATCGCAAGGATATGCTGAGAATAGAGCTCTTGATTTCCCTCAGAGTTTTGATGAATCACAGGAGAGTGCACGCAGAGAAGTGGATAGTAAGTGGCATCAAATCAAGAAACCTCACCCATGCACTCCCTTTGGTTTACTTCCAACAGAAACTAAACAACCTCCTCATAGCCACTTCAGAATGGTTAAAATGAAAACCCCAAGTAGGATGCTTGCTCACTTTAAAGGCAGAATGTGCTGTTAAATGATAAGTACACATACATAATGAAAGGAACGATTCAGAAAGTAACTCATGTGGAAATATCAACACATATTAGATACTGAATAACAGTCATTTCTCAGCTATTGTTCCTTGCTCAAAATTTAATTTTTAAATCCACATCACATTTTCTAACTGTGATATGTTCTCAGGCATGCAGACTGGAATAATTCAATAACTTTAGTTTATAAGTATCTGGTAAAAAGATGGGAAGTGCTTTAGAAACTTAAACAGCACATTTTACTTTAATATTATTTTCTTTTCTAGACATATGTGATTTTTTTCAAAGTTATATAGTCATGAAGTTTAAATAAATAATTGAAGTCATGTTAACTGTAATATGTGAGCAGATCTTACAACATAGATACTATTTCTGCAAAACTTGTATTCTTTTTAATAATAAGTTCAAATCCTCAGCTTCACAAAAGCAAAATATTCCAGAAATATTCTCTCATAACCCTAACTAGAAATAATGTTTTTTATGAGTGACCTCCACCATAATTTATTTGAGCCTTTTCCATGTTCTCAGTATTTCCTACTATTTCTTGGGTTATTTTTACTCAGTATTTCTTAGTGTTTTTCTTTTTTTTAAATTTTCTTTTAGTTTTATTGATTCTTTGTGGATTTCATATCATGCATTCCCATCCCATTTATCTCCTTGTCCCCTCACATCTTCCCTCTGCCCTTGTAACCTCCCCAAAAACAAAACCAAGTTTAAAAGAAAAGCCCAAAACCAAACAAAACAAAGAAACAAAACAAAATGACAAAAACAAACAAACAAACACAGAAGAAGAAGAACAAGAAGAAAGAAGAAGGAGGAGGAGGAGGAGGAGGAGGAGGAGGAGGAGGAAAAGGAAGAAGAAGAAGAAGAAGAAGAAGAAGAAGAAGAAGAAGAAGAAGAAGAAGAAGGAGAAGGAGAAGAAGAAGAAGAAGAAGAAGAAGAAGAAGAAGAAGAAGAAGAAGAAGA
>CABHPP010146315.1:36149-46239 GCA_902168425.1 Peromyscus attwateri
AAGAAGAAGAAGAAGAAGAAGAAGAAGAAGAAGAAGAAGAATCATCTTGTGGAAGCTGGAGTGTTTCCCCTTGAGAAACACAGTTTACCCTTTAGTATGTTCATCTTTATTTGCAAGTATTCATTGACACAGTCTTTGGTCTGGCTCGAGGCCTCTGCTTTTTGCCACACCACCTATAATGGGCTCTTACTGGGGCTCCCCCTGGACATCCAGTCATTACCCAGTGTCATGGAGATCCTGCTGTTTTGGATCTGTAGGTTCATCCCCTTCACATGCTCCAACAGTTCATAGATGAGGTGGATGTTGTGGTGGGTCAACTCATAGCCCTGGTTCTGGGCCTCTGTGGTAGCTGGGTTGTTCAGCTCACTAGCCTTCCCTCAATGTCACAACCCAGATCTCCAGCACTGCCTTGGCTAGCTCACCCAGTGCAGCCTACAGAAAGGAGTGGGGTCAGTTCTCCTGTTCTCGGACCCTCAGCTCCGGGTCCCCCTCACTCATATCAGCAGGGCCAGCCCTTCAGTTTTGCCCAGGCAAGGTGCAAGGCCCTCTCTCTCAATTGCTGTAGGTGGTAAACAAGGAGGAGGAGGGTGTCAGCTCTTCTGCTCTCATGCCCTTAGGGCTGGCTCATCTGGATCCTGACAACAGGGTCAGCTCTAATGTGCTGTCCCCATAAGGTGAAGGGCTCACTCTCCCATGTGCTGTAGCTGTTGTAGGGCAGGGCTAGTTCTCTCACTCCCATTGCCCAGGGGCCAGCTCTCTTGCCTGCCACAAGTAGCAAGGGGCAGAGGGGAGAGTTCATCTTTCCTTCACTCATACCACTATATGGCAGATGAGGGGTGGGGTAGGGTCAGTAATCTTGTACTCATGTCCTCGGGGTCAGCTCACCTGTGTCTCTGACCTCAGTGTCAGCTCTAATGTGCTTCTCAGGTGAGGTGCATGCTTATGGTAATGGGTAGGGCCTTATTTCTCCCCTGAGGGATAGGATCAGCTTGCCTGCTGCAATATATAGGAAGGGGCAGGACCAGCCATCCCAGGGCCAGTGAAGGGAGGGGCTGTCTCAGCACAGCATGGTTCCAATGATCCTCCTGTTATCATGGGCCGTGGACATCACCACAGACCTCAGCTGCAGCAGAACCACAGACCCAGACATGGTCCTCAGAGCAGCTTAGGCCTGGATGCTACCATAGTCCCTGTGGCAGCACAGGCCCCTCAGATTAGCATGCCCCCAACTGCAGTATGACCCCCAGACATCAATATGGTCCCACATGGCTAGCCAGTCCCCAGGGCATCCATAGAGCCCTCAGTGATAACTGGAGCTATGGACACCATCCCAGGGTCATGGACCCAGACATGGCCCTAGGCAGTGGCCTGTGCCTGGATGTCTCCAGCCACCCAGATTAGCATGTTCCCAGTTGTGGCATAGTCCTTGGACATCAACATGGTCCCAGGTGCACAATCAGAACCCAGTCATCCAAATGGCCCTTGGTGAGAACAGGAGCTCTGGACATCAACTCAGACCCTGGCTGCTGTAGGACCATGGACCCAAACATGGCCCTCTGCAGAAGCACTGGTCCAGACTATACCATGGCCCTAGGTGATAGTGAAGGCCACTCAGGTCAGGATGACCCTGGTGGCAGCATGGCCCTTGGATGCCCTCATGGCCAGAGGTTGTGGCCCAGATCCTGGGCATCAATGTGGCCTTTGGTGGCAACGTGGGCCACAGACATCAATACCAACTTCAGCTGTGGCAGGACCATGGACCCAGATATGTTCCTAGGCAGCAACCTGGATTGGGATGTCACCATCTTCCCAGATGGCCTCGTAGAGCACTTGGACTGGCGTGGCCCCCACAGCAGTGTGATCCTCAGACACCAGCATGGCCTCAGATCACAGCCCAGACTCATGGCATAGGCACTATCCGTGATGGTCTCAGGAGCCACAGACATCAACAGAAACCCTGAATGCGGCAGGGCCACCAACCCAAACATGGCCCTTGGCCGCGGTCCCTGTCTGGAAAATACCAAAGCCCCAGTTGACAGCATTGGCCACCCAAATCATCCTGGCACCAGCAGCTGGACAGCCCTCAGACACCAACATAACCAGAGGTTTTGGCCCAGATCCTGGGCAACCACGTGGGCCCTGTTGGCAACAAGGGCCAATAAGACTTTGGCCAGGGACATCAAACCAGACCCCAGATGCTGCAGGATCACTGACCCAGACCTGGTACTCTACAGAAGCCAGGGCTATGTTGTTATTACGGCCCCAGGTGGCTGCCCAGGCTACCCAGATCGGCATGACTCCCACATCTGTGCAGCTCATGGACACCAATGTGGCCCCAGGTGGTGGCCCAGACCACAGGCCCCTATGCAGCACCCAGTGATGACAGGAGCCACAGACATCACCACAGGCCACCTTGCTTGCTCCAGGGCCTCTGATCAAGATCTGGCCATTGGTCAAAATCCAGGCCCAGACATCTCCCTGGACTCGGGTGGCCAGCTGGCTATTCAATGTCAGCGTGTTCCTCACCACCTTCACCTCTAGAGATCCGCCTCTCTTCCTGCCCACGAATCATTCCACCTCTCCCTCTCTTCTACCTCACCATCATGTATTCTCTCACCACAATGGTGCCCAACCACCTAGCACCAGGGCTCTTGGCTGGGTTACAGGTGGTGTTTGGTTGAGTACTGCCTGCTCCAGCCATAGAGAATGGCACAGAACTGCTGCCTTTTCTTTTTTCCATGACCAAGCCTAAAGACCTCTGGGAGAACTTGGTATGATGGTACCTGATTGCCGGCACCAGAGGCTCCAGACAGGCTCCTACTTGATTGTGGCCCCCACAGAACCAAAAGTCTGGCACGGGGAACCCTGTGTCCATCGCTGATTAAGACCTAGGCTAGGCAGGCAGCTTCTCAGAGTATTTCATAAGAATTTATTTTTCATTCTCTCTCCACTCCATGTGTATCCACATCAATGGGTCTTTTCACATAGCTTATGAGAACTGTCTTTGATTGAACTAATAAGTGTTGGTTGTACAGAATTGTCCACTAGGCTATTCTCATCAAGAAATCCTGATATTGGAGAAAAGACATTTATCGGGAATAGAAGGAGTTGGTTTGAAAACAGTCAATGAAGAATCATACTTACAAAACTGATGAAAATGGATACAGAGAAGAGAAAAGAGAGAGCATACCTTGACTCTGAGATAATTTTCCCAGATAAACAAATATAAAATTTTGTTCTAAGTTCAACTCTAATTCATGACTCAAACTGGGGACTTTAACATAAAAATCCTCTTGATATTAAAGTGGTAGACAACTGGTAATTCTGAAGAACAATTTTTTTTAAAAAAAAATCAGCTTTCATACTGGATTTTAAACCTAAATTAACATTGATTAAAAGTTTAAAAGGCCTGGATTTATGCTAAAGTTTTAAGAGATGGACAAGACTCCTGGGCACATTGAGACAAACAGGTGTCAACTTCTGGAGTTGCCTTGAGATTTTAACTTTTGTTGCTGAATATCCCTTAAGAAGCATCACAAGAAGCTAAGCAAGCATGTCAAATACAACCAAACCCACAGAAAAGGTGTTTCATGACTGAAAAGCAGGAAACAAACAAACAAACACAAGAGACAGCAAGAAATAAACCTCCAAGAACTTCAGTTGTGGGTATAATAGCATGCAGAACAGAATTACCAATAATGATTATGTGGAGGAAATAATCGGTGAGTTGAAAACATATTACAGAAACAAAAACCAAAAAATGCTGGATTACGCTTATGAAAAGTTCTAAACCAGGCTTTAGTAAGCTTTGGTATTTATTCTGTTGGAAAACAGCCACAGGGTCCATGGGGTTCACTCAGCAGCTAAGAACTAAGTTCTCAGCACCCACACAGCAGTTCACAACTGTCTATAACGTCAGTCCTAGGGATCCACTCTTCTCTTCCGGCCGAGGTGAGCAATACAGAGCCAAACATGTAGGCAAAACACTCGTACACACAATCCAAAAACGAACTTGAAAAAGAAATGCAGCTACAATGAAAAGGGTGATAATGTGTGTTATAAACTAAGGTGGTGTGGGGGTGAGGGAGGGGAAAGGTGGTGGAAAGCAAATGTGTCCTAAGAGTGGAGGATCATTAAAAAAGGAGCTGTGGATATGTGTCATAGGCTATTCGCTAAACTAGGTGATGAATTGTTCTGACCTCTTTTTTATAATTTCCTAAACAGTTTTTTTTTTTAAATTTTAGAACTTTCTTGTGTAAGGCATAGTGAATGAACAGACAGCTTAAAAATAAAAACAAACATAAGAGCTCCTGTAAAAAAAAAAAAAGGGGGACAAGTTATTCTCAGCTAAAAGGGAACTCAAAGTTTTCCTGTGGGTCTTGGAGCCCAGAGAGGATAAAGCGCCAAGCAAATCATTGCTCTGCCCCCTATGGTGCAGCGGCTAAATCTGGAAAGTATAAAATTTCACTCCACTTGATAAGCTATATTTGCTGTAAAGTTTTCCTCCATTCTCACCCCTCTCTTCCTCTTTTGTTTATGTAAATGACAGGTTTGATGATCCTTGTGAGAGCCATGTTAGCTGTTCTCATCACAGTGGTTCTCAACTTGGACATCATTGACATGGACTGGGTGATTAGTTGCTTATGCAAGGATGGAGGATCTTATCTATTGTCAGAGGTCTTGCAGCTTCCTCAATCTCTTTCTGGAACATTCTACCTCAACTGAAGCAGCACTAATGCCCCACTTATTGCTGAATGTAATCTACAGAGTAATGCAGTTCCAGGTTGTGAAGCAACTGACCTATAGCTGACCTAATGACCTTAGTGACCTGTGGAGACCTTAGTGACTGCCTACTGAAGGAGTGAATTCACATTCAAACATTATGTGCCATTCAAATTAAGCTTAGGGGGAAAGAGTTGAAGGAGGGTTAACTAGATACATACAGATATTTTAAACTGAGGGAAATACACATGTTCTGCTGGGTCCAGATCGTGAACACAGAGTAAATGTTTGGATGGGGTAGAATGCAGTCAAATTTTTTTTTTTAATTTCTGAATTATTAATGTTATTTACAAATAGAGTCCGAGAGTGGACCTGGGTCATGGTCACTGTCCTAGTATAGGCTGCACTGTTTTTGCCAAAACAGTGAGACATTATCTCCAGTTTGATGTTGCTAGGTTCTTTCTCTCAAGGTCTTCTGGATTGTCAGGAGGATGACCTTTGATGTTAAGCTCATGGGCTTAGTAGGCATAGTCACTGGTTAAAAGGCAGTTGCTTTCTTTGTTGCCTTGGAGACAAGTATGCTATAAAGGATTTTTCAGTGATTTTCTGATTGCTTGTGGCCTTCAAACCAAGTGCTGAGTAAAACACATTTTCATTTTTCCATCATTTCCGAGCTTTGCAACTGCTATTTAGTTTAGAAAAGCTTGGCTTTTTTTTTTTGAGATGTCAAGAAAATATTGTCAGTTTCAGAAAAGATAATGCACACAGCTTATCTGTCTCCTTTGTTGATACATTTTGTATACAAAGTCCTTCATTTGGGGGTTGGCACCCTAGTTTATTCAAGAAATGTTCAATTTGACCTTTGTCTGGCACCCCATTAGGTTTGTCACATATTCTAACTATTAATAAAATGTCATTAATAATCATGACATTGAGATAATCTGGAATTGTTTTGACAGACTTCCACTTTGGCTTTCAGCTGATAAACTTTGGTATGAATAAAATGTGTGTACAGGGAACCCATTTTCTTGTTTACATAAGCTTAGATTTCATTCATCTCTGCCATCATGATTCCTTTCAATGCACCATTAATGGCTCTTTCTGTAGGGCGATGTGCTTGCCAGCAAAAGTCTGCACAGACCTCATAACTTGGCACAGCTAACTTAGGTTCTCAGGTGTCTATAGAAAAAGCACTTCATTAAGCAGAGTGGCTCCCAGGGACCTCCCAAAATGTATCAACCATTTCTACAAGCCTGGTACAGGAAGACACTAAGCCGCAGGGAGGAATGCAGGTTGCAGGAAAACAGATTATTAGTGGGGAGGTTGTAAAACATGAGAGAGTCACAAGAGCTCAGGCTTCTAGAGCTATAGTGGATATAGGTTAGTGTAAATCTTGCTACAGTGGTCGCTTCATTTACTGAAGGTTGTCAATCCACCACTGTTGAGGTTATTATTTGACAAAGCACAGTTGTGTTTTGATTTTCAGATAAACCTCATCCATGGTAATAGCCAAATAACCAGCAATGAATGCTTATTTTCCCTTATTGCTGAAAAAAATTAATGATAAAAACCTTGCACAAAATGTCTATTTATGTTTACCACCCTCCAGTAAACCTGTAGTCGTGTAATTGAGTGCACCATATCCAGAAGACTCAACTCTGCTGAGGAATAGCATCTCCTTGGGAAGACATTAGTCATTGGAAAACTGCTTGGAGATAAGGACTTAAACACACCCCTTAGGGTACCTCATGGCAGATGGTTGTTTCCTACATGAACTTCACTCATGTCCATATACAAGCATTCTTTTTCAAGTACATAAATGAGAAACCACAGTAAGTATAAAGATTTTGAAAATTTCAAACAATGAATCAATGCCAATTTTGTATCACAATTATCATGTGTCTTAAAAAGGTGTCAATTAAGGCAAATTTCATTTCTTCCAACTCAAAGAATCAAATCACATGTTTGGGAAGTGCATCCTAATGTAGGTAAAATATCTCCTAGTAACCTCATGCTGGAAGAAATTTAGGTTACTGAAGTTTCTCTCTCTCTCTCTCTCTCTCTCTCTCTCTCTCTCTCTCTCTCTCTTTAATCCATAGACAAGTTTTGAGGAAGCTCCATGTCATAAAAAGTAATGTTTTTAATAAATGATGAAAATCGGAGAGCAGACATATTTAAAACAGGCTGTGAAATATAAATAATTTATAAATAAGTCAAAATAACCTTTTGACAATCTATAAAGAGAACAGGAACTCTTTTTTGTCAGGGTTGAGAGGTGTGTTTGGTAAAAGCAACAAGGGCAAAGCTAAACCCCATCAAAAAACACATTTTAGGCTGATAGTTTCTATTTCTCTATGCAACATCTATCTTTAAGCACTTTGTGAAATATTAAGGGTTTTATTTGTTTCTTACCTTTGATATTGAGCTGTATTCCCAACCTAGAAATATTTTTAAAAAATTACATTGGAAAAATCAACTTATGTATCTCTTAGTCATATAGAATTTCCTTGGTAAATTCATATACTCAATATTCTGTTATGCAAAGGGTAGAAAAGAAGATTATCCAGGCCTTCTTTCCAGAATCCACAGGAAAGATGACAGAGTAAGAGAGAATCTGAATGAATCAAGCAACAGGAATCCAAAGGTGGGATAGGATTCAATTAGTGAATTCAACTCTTGCATTTTAGAATGGATTGACTTTCAATAAAAGAAGGTTGATACCACTTTGATATGAACTAGATCACATTAAATCACATATGATATTAACATCAATTTGTGATTGCGAGGGTCTTAATTTTATAAATTGTTTTAAAGAATGATAAAATACGACTTGACTGTAAAGAGTGCTTGGCAAAAATAACAAACAAGTATGATGTTGTGAATTGGAGAAAAAAGTACATCTATGATGATAACTGGGCTGAATGCTGTATGAATCAGTATGAAAATGAGAATAGTGTTCAGAATAGAATGCAAGTGAAAACACCACAGTCACCAAATGTATTTTCTCAATTAAAGCCAAAATCTATAAAGAAAGGTCAAATTAAAGTATCAATGATTTGAAGCTGGTTATACATAAAAATACAAATCTATACATGTAATTATATGGTAATTTTAAAAATTACACCTTTTAAACCATATATTCATTTTTTAACTAAAAAGTATATTAGAGAGATCTGAACAAAAGCATTCATAAATGTATGTAAACATGTAATAAAATAGTTTCTAATTAATTTTATATTATTTTTAGATACTTAAATAGTAAATAATTATTATATTTTATAGATTATTATAATGTATTCTATTAAGAGATATATTGTTTTTGTACTCTGGAAATATTTTTACTCTTAAAATAATTTTGATGTAGATATTTCATCTCTACCAGCATGATAAACTAACATATTGCTCATTTTTATAAAATCATATCATTTCATTATTCTTCTCTCTAAAATAAATCAATTCATATCTTAATCATGTGGTCAGTCAGTTGTGGTTTTAGTAAAAAAGTGTTCTGTAACAGTCATACACACACATAAAAGAGAAACATATGCTCTCACAAAAGATAATAAGATTTTAAGAATTATAAATTTGTATAATTTATCAATTTTAATTTTACATAATTTACATTTTCACTCACACCTTTAATCTTATTCAAGAATAAGGTTTGTAAAATTAATATGAATATTAAAATATTTTATTATTAAGTAGACATTTACTGTTTAATCTACCCTCTTTTACTCTAAATATGAGTAAATAAATAAATAAATAAATAAATGACAAAACAAAACACCAGCCCCAGATGTTCTGTTATCATTTGCTTTTCTCAGCAGAACTTCACAACATTTTTCTTGTAAATACACTGTATGAAATGAAGCATACTGCCAGGCACTATAGAAATAAATATTCAATATAATTTCATATTTTGAGAAGTATGTAGTTAGGATTCCAGGCTATACAACTAATTAGTGGCCTATCTAATTAGATATCACAAGCAGTAAAAGAACAGTTGCCCATGTTAGGAGAGAACATGAGCAGGACAGGTTTGTCAACAGCTGGCCTTCCCAGTCAGATAGACAGAATTCTTCTTAAAGCCTGTGTGTTAGAAAGGTTAGATCCCAAAGAGAGAACAATTCAATTCTCATCAGAAACATTTAATTATCAAAAATACAATTTAGTTGCTATGGGATATCTTTCTGTATGCTATGAATATGTGTTACTCCCATTGGCTAGTATATAAAGTTCTTTTGGCCTGTGGCAAGGCAACTTATAGGCAGGCAGGAAATCCAAGCAGAGAGACAGGAGGAAGTCAGAGAGAGACGCCAGCCTGCCGCCCAAAGAACAACATGCCAGCGGACTGGTAAAGCCATGGAACACATGGCAAAACATAGATTAATAGAAATGGGTTAATTTAAGATACAAGAGCTAGCTAGCAAGAAGCTTGAGCTGTAGTCCATCCAGTTTGTAATTAATATAAGCCTCTGTGTGTTTACTTGGGTCTGTGTGGCTGCAGGAGTGGGCGGGACACAGGAAAACTTACAGCTACATTTAGGTGGAGTTATTTATATTGCAAAATTAATATATTGCTTTATTCACCTTATTTGTACATTTTCCTTTAAACAGTGTGCGCTACTACAACCCATTAGCTCAAATATAATTAGCAGTAATTTAAAATGTAAATATCTTTAAAGTAATCTACAAAATAGTATTCGCAAGAGCTTTTATAGCACTCATGTATTAGCGTACAAACTGTGAGTCTTTGATTCAACAGAAAAATGACTTCCTTGTAAATGTTGATCCCAGAATCAACCTATTTTTCCCACTCAGTAGAGTTTGCCCAGGGTATCCCATGAGCTTATTTTGAGAAGCAATCAATCACAATCTAACGATTGATTAGCCTTTCTGTGTTCTTCCCAAAGCAGACATATAACTCAGAAAGATTTTGTAATACCATTTTCATGAAGTCTTGATCTACCCAGGATTTGATGGATTTAAGAAGAAAAACAGAATAACTGGTTGCCTACCTCAGGGCAGAAAATAGACTGCAGTAAAAATACCAGGAATATGGGGAATTGAAGTCAGGAGATGGCTCCCTCACACTAGCCGAGAGAAGGGGGCAATGCAGTGATGAAATTGTCTTCCAAAAGCAAGGCTGGCCAAGGCTGGTGTTTTTCTTTCTGTGAGTAATAAATTTGTTCTGGAACTTCTCCACTCTTCAAACCGCAACTCTTGCTTTTCCTTTGTATCTCAAGCAAACACATTTGGGGAGCTAATCAATAGAAGAGATCTGTGGCTGGTTAGCAGTAGAGTAGTGAGGTGAGTTTTCCTTTCTTCTTTGCACTAAGTTATTTTCCAGGTGGATAAAATGGGCTGA